>JAKOGI010002380.1:5000-85000 GCA_029747015.1 Carnegiea gigantea
AAATTTCTGCCACTCCACGACAATTCCAACAAGGCCCGTAGGTCCTCCTCTCGTCATGTAGTCCTCCATTTAATGTCATTTCGTCCTGGAGTAGGTAATGCAGCATTTTATATATATATAGATATATGTATATATTGTGGATCACACTTGAACAACAAACAAATAAATGGTCTTGAAGTGAAAGTAACGTCGCCAACGTTTATCACGGGTGAACACAACATTGTCAGTGCAATGCATGGGAGAACACAATAGTCAAAGTTGTGACATGTGACATGTCATTTGATACAATGCTTCGTGTTTGCATTGTATATTTTAAAAAAGTAATTTAAGATGTTTAGTAAATATATAATATGTCTAATTTTTTTAATTTTTAAATCTCAGGACAAAAGGAAAAATTAATCTTTTGTTATCTTTTATCTAAATTTTCTTTCTGATGAAATTTTCTAGTTCCCATTAAAGAAGTATTGATTGGTAATTTATATAGCTCACTACTAATTGATATTAAAAAATTATTAGTAATTAGTTTTTGTAGTGGTGAAAATTAGCCAAGCCCGTTCGCAAGGGCTCGCAAAAGCTAGCTTGGCTTGAAAGAAGCTCAAGCAAGCTCAGACTATGAGCTCAGCGTATAAATAAGCCGAGCAGGAACAACCTCGATAGACTCCAAATAGGGAGGAAAACAAGATATACTAAGTTTGAGTTATGATACAATTTAAAAAATAAGATTATTTGATTGATAAAAATAACAAGATATACTAAGTTTGAGCTAACAATCTCACAATGTGTTTATTAATATGTTTTATTGAAAGACAAAAAGAGATTAATTAATTAATATATTCACCACGTCATATATATTTGAATAATCTTAATATTTATATTGTTATGATTTTAAGTTGATATTGATATGATAGTACATATTACTTAATTGATTTGATATAAGTTGCCACAATATCTTGAGATGATTTAGTGTTCAAATTTGAATATGTGATCTTTATGATATTATATTTTGTGATTCAAATTTGATTATGAGATTATGATTCTCTATATGTCAATACTTTTGAAATAGTCTAGATTTACCTAAATTTATTAATATCCTTTGGGATCATATTTTGAAGATTGTTGCTTGATCAAATCAACTACTTGATAACATGATCGGCAAGATTTTCAGCCTAAAATCAAGCAAAGTAGTCGTTGGAAATCAATCATATAACTATTGAGCAAACTGCAAGAATTCAAGGGCTTGAAAGTTGCATCTCAAGGCCTTGAAATCAAATTGAAGATAAGCTTTTTTTTTTTCAAACGCAATGTTCACTTTCCTTAATGACCTCCCAACCTCTCCAACGCCACTGGCTATAAATAGGGAGACATTTACAGCTGAAGATGACACAAGAGAAAAATACAAGAGCTCATATTGGCAGACCATTCACTTACCGACATTTTACTGTCCCATGCTTGTTCATTTGATTTTTTTTTTGTAAAAAAGGTAAAAATACAATCTAGATAACCCCTTTTCTTAAGGGTTCTTCCTAGTTCATTTGATTATTATCTATTGATAGTTGTATTGTTATTGATCAAGTGATTATTACAATTCTTTGTATTGGGTCTGGTTGATTAGTTAGAGGGCCTACTACGGTTGAGGAGCAACGCTTACATTAGGACATATAGAGTTGTAAGGTCAACTCGTAGGTAGTTGAACGATTAGTGAATCGTTTGCAATCGACCGGCCTAATAAGAGAAAATGAATCAAAATCCCATCAGCGATGGGCGCCTGTGGGTCGAGGACTAGGCATGGCCAAACATCTATAAATAGCGTGTTTTGTCAACATTTATTTTTTTTATTTCTATTTCGATTATTTTGTAACTTTGATCATCACCTTATTCAGGCCCCTTAAAGTGATTTAACTAGCTAAATCGAACCAATAAAAAATTAAAAATGAAACAGTTAAGTGAATATATATATATATATATATATATATATATATATATATGTATATATATATATATATATATATATATATATGTATGTATGCACATATATATATATATCATATACATATATATATATATATATATATATATGCACCTTAAGCTTCCTCAATTTTAAATGCTGGCATCATCCTTGGGCCCCAATATCTTTATCCATCGCATTGTAAAACATGGTTGAAGTTAGTCAGATTGTTTTTTGTTTCAGAATTAAATATGTTTAAACTTAAGCAAAATTTTTGTATGAGTGACATATAAAATGTTTTGTGAACTCGGATGACTTTTTTTTTTTTTTTTTTGGTGAAGTTCATTGAATAATTAATTTAGAATTACTTCAGATTTGTTTGTAATAGAAGTATTTTTTAAGGTAATAGCTAAATCCAGGAAGTATACTGGTTCTTGTAATTTGACAAGTATGATAACCATTATAATCAAGACAATATTATTTTTGCCATACATGACTTTTATAAAACTAAAAGAGATTATAAATACAACGAAAAAAGTAATCCATCTATTTTTTTTAAAAAAAAAATGAAATTTTTCATCGATAAATTGCGAATGGTACTTACAATGAAAATAATGAAATACCAATATTAGATCTTTAGCATATACATGAAATTCTGCTTTTAACAACGAATGTGAAGCTATTGACGTTCGACATAGAAGTCTTGACAATAATTTTTGATGACTTAGCATCTTTAATGTTGGTGGAGGACAATCACAATTCTTGCCATATCAATTTGAAAGTCAACTTTCGTTCCAATGTTTTAGACTACAACAACTAACCGCAAGTCTCCTATGAAGAATGACTAGTATTCCTATTAAAAAAATAAAATAATACTCTTAGAGATGAAAAAGAAATTTTATTTATTGCAAAACTAATACTCAAATAACGATTGATGTTAATCATCAAGAAACCATATCTAGAGAGAGAAGAGATAGATAGAAGAGAGAGGAAAGAATGTTGTATTTCTTGTATATTCATGAAAGTGGTCAAATGTTAATATAGAGGGAAACTATATATACTAACTATATTGCTGATATATCCAATGTTGGTAGTTGAGAAATAAAACAAATTTCTAACTAACTGTTGTACAACTTAGCACTATGGGCCATTATTCTGTTATGCTCATTAGCTATGATTTTGTTATGATCATCAGCCCCCTCAAGCTGGAATAGGATGAGGAACCATGCCCAGCTTGGATAGAAGGTGATCTTGCTGATGGGAAAGTAGGATTTTGGTGAGAACATCTACGAGTTGCTGAACTATTGGCATGTATAACAGTTGCAGTAGGCCTTCAAGGACCTTTTCTCTCGTGAAATGGCAGTCTATAATGATGTGCTTTCTTCGCTGATGAAAGATAGGGTTCCTGCCTATGTGTATAGCAGACTGGTTGTCACAATGGAGTGTGACAGGTTTTAGTTGTGTAAACCCCAACTCTATAAGCAATCGAAGTAGCCAAATGACCTATGCAGTAGCTTGGGACATGGCTTGATATTCAGCCTCTGAAGAAGATTTGGAGACAGTGCTTTGTTTCTTACTCTTCCAGCTAATAGGAGAAGAACCCAAATGAATGAGGTAACCTGTGATAGACCTTCTGGAGAATGAATAAGCAGTCCAGTCTGAGTCTGAGTATGCTTGTAGAGAGAGCTTGTCAGTAGCTTTCAATAGTATACCTTGCCCTATCGTTCCTTGAAGGTATCTCAATGTATGGTGAGGGATGAGAAGTTCTGGGCTTTTGCATGAATTGACTTAATGTCTGTGCTGTGAAATTGATGTATGGCCTGGTGCTAGTGAAGAAATTGAGCTTACCAACTCTGGCTCTATAATAAGTAAGATCTGCAATGAGATCGCCTTCTATGGGATCTAATTTGCAGTTCAGAGGAAGAGGAATAGGTGTAATCTTAGAGTTGGTGAGATGACCATCTTAGAGAAGTTCATTGGTAAACTTCTTTTAGATAAAATGATGCCCTCTGAAACGTAGCTCACTTCAAGTCCAAGGAAGTAGTGTAGTTTACCAAGATCTTTGATACTAAAAATCTTATGTAAATGTTGCTTGACATGATCAATCTCACTGTGGTTTGAACCAGTGATCATAATATCATCTGTATACAATGCTATGATGGTGACATCAGTGGAAGATTTGTTGATAAACAAAGAATAGTCATTCTTAGACTGTTGATAACTCAGAGAGAGTAGAGTATTGCTGAGCTTACTGAACCATTCTCGACTAGCTTGTTTTAATCCATACAAAGATTTCTTCAACTTGCAAACTTTATTGGAAGGATTAGGAATGCCTTTGGGAACTTCCATGTAAACGTCTTCATTAAGCTCACCATGGAGAAAAGCATTATTTACATCTAGCTGAAAGAGAGTCCAACTCTTAGAAGCAACCAAAGCAATAACTATTCTAATTGTGGCCATCTTCACTACTGGAGAGAATACTTCTTGGTAATCCACCCCATATTGTTGAGTAAAGAAACTAATGATCAATCTAGCGTTGAATCTTTCTAAAGTTCCATCTAACTGTAGTTTAACTTTATATACCCATTTGCTTGAAATGGCTTTCTTACCAACAGGCAAATTCACAATGTCCCAAGTGTTGTTCAGCATAAGAGCATCTATTTCGTTATTCATGGCCTCTATCCATTCTGAATTCTTAATAGCCTCCTCATAAGATCTTGGCTCTTGATATTGAGATAAGGTAGAGACTACGGCATAATGCTCAAGAGGTAAAGCATGAGATTGAAATACCCTACAAAAGAAGTCATTTAAATGCTTAGGTGGATTATGGGGTTTGGTTTATCTTTTGACATGATGCTGTGGATTTGGCTCTGGTATAATTGTTAGGGAAAAATTTTTAACATTTATAAACCCCAAGTGTAACGTACATCGTTGAGTACTCGGGGTGTCGTCCTCAGAGAGTTGGGTTTTCAAGTACCAGAGCTAGCTAAAGCGTTTCAAGTTAGATAAAACCGAAGGGATAGAAAATAAGGGGCAACCCGGTGTACAAGTATCCAGCATTTACGCAGGGCCCGTGGAAGGGCCGCACCCCAAGAGGTGAATTATAGGCAACCTAACCTAACTTTGTATGTGGCTAATTCCACGGCTCGAACCCATAACCTAAGATAAACTAGCTGATCAAGTTAAACCCTCACCTTCCCAAGTTATGCTAGTATTCGAGGTTGATCGGTTGCATCATTGAGACCACCTAAGCTCTCTCTCAAGGGTCAATCGGCTAGTAATCCAGTTGTTCTAACCACCTATTTTCATGGGATTAGATCGACTAAACTACCAGGTTGACAACCCTTGACCTACCTAGCGACGAGACTATTTTCATGTTCCAATTTCAGCCATTCACTCTACCTACACTAGATAATTAACCTCACCTTTCAGTATAAGTCAATTACCCCCAAAACATGAATGAAAGTTCTTTCAAGCATTTCATCGAACACATGATGGGCGTGAGAGAAAACCATAAATTCTAGCATAAACAAGAGGGGCAAAGGTCTAACAACAATCAATTGGCCATCACAAGGCTAATCACAATCCAAATTCTCAACTATAATCTATAAACATTACAAAAGCATATAAACCAAAACATGAACATGAACATGCAAAATAAAGAGAGGAAGAGAAGAGAAAACTTATGTTGATTGAATGAACTTGAGAATCCACAAGTTTGAATCCAAACAACCAGAGGCAAATCCGAATCTAATTCCCCAATGGGATTTTTATTGGCTAATCCTAACCTAAAAACTCCCAAAAGGTTGCTAAAGGAGAGCCCGGGGAGGTGTCGAACAAAAACGCCGAAAGAGGCTTAAGTAGAAAATCAGGCGAGCAGGCGACGGGTGAGGGGCATGACCGTTCCAAGTGGCACAGCCCCACCATCTTCGCTCCTTTTTGCCTTCTTTTGCTGTTCTTATCCGTCTTCACTCCTTTTCACGGCGTTTTGCTCGATTTGGGTTTATTGCCTGCAAAAGCAAACAAAACAAGTGAAAATCCTAAAGATCATATTATTATGCGAGCTAAAACTAGGTAAAAGGGGCACGTAAGATATGACAAATTATCGCCTAACAAAACCTCTACACCTATCTTTTGCTCGTCATTGAGCCAAACAAAGGAAAGACTAACATAAGAACCTAGCTCACTTTCGTAGGAATCGCAATTACATTTAGCGTATAGAACACGCCCTTTAAATCTCTTAGTTCCCCCAAGTGGATGAGTGAGGTCTCGTGAGCATTTGCAGAAGATACACACACAAAATCTTGAAAAAGAAAAATAAGTGGAAAAGGAGAAAGGAGAAACAAAGAAAACAAAATAGATATACAAACAAGGCACAAATATCTATACAAGGGAAAAAACCGTACACATTCTAACCGACCAAATCACCAATGCAATGAAGATATTAGCCGACATATAAGCAAAGTGTACACATCAAGACTCTCCATCCACATACATGATATCAAAGCACCAACTTTTCACCCCACTGTGCATTAAAACCTGAAATCCAACCTAGTGCTCGGTGTGCAGGTGTATCATTATCTTAGGACTTAGGTTTACCCGAATTGACTCAATCCCACTTGACTGGCACAAACTATCTTATTGACATATTAACACAGGAATCAAACTATCCCAACAGCAGTATTGCCTCAAAGGATAACACCCAGTAGCAGTATTGTCTAAAAGGATAACGCCCAGTGGCGCATGCCTCAAAGAGGTACTTGTTATTTCTTGTTTTATGTTTTTCTTTTTCTCCTTTTTTCCCTTTTTTTTAATACAGACAAATATTAATGTAACCGTGTCAAAACAGGTAGGAGAGTCAATCACGGAAGACTAAGACCCTATGCTAATTATGATGGCATAGATAAGGATTGGATTACACATCGATAATGAATCATTGGGGTTAGAATCAGGGCCTAGAATGACACGCTGAGTATGAAGATCTATCATGCACATGACTTTCCTATGCAAGCTAATAGTCAAAGTACCGAGGATTTAAGCTAATTAGAATAGTACGAAGCTTCCCAAACCCAAAAAAAAACTATACAAAAGTGAAAAATTTTCACAAAAATATGCATGGGTATATGACTTCATACCCCCACACCTAAATCTCACAATGTTCTCATTGGGAGCCAAGGAGTCACAACCATTAACAAAACACATATATATACAAAAGAAAGAAATCTACAAAAATAACTATACAAAAGCAAAATATAAATAAGAAAGGGCAAAAGCTATATATACAAAATAAAAATAAGAAAAAAGGGAACAAATTTACCAGGTTAGGTGCTGGGTGCACCTAAACTACCACCTCCTTAAGATGGTGTGATGGGAGGTTGAAGAAGCATCAACCACTCATCTCAAGAACCGAGCTACCAAATCAGATGCCATCAAAGCTCGCATGAGCTTATCAAACACCTGAGCATGCAACTCAGATGAATGGGAAGAAGAGCACTTAGGCATGAATCTTGAAATAATGGTAAGTGCTCTCCGAAATTTATCAAAGGCCCTTAAAAAATCCTTAGAGTGATCGAATGTAAAGGTCAACATGATTATCGCAGGCATGGTCTCGAGGTATAATCTGTAAGGGTTAAGGGAGGGGTTATACCCTCTAAAGGTACCTAGAGACTCCAAACAGTCAACTACATTCCCCTCAAGGATATCATGATAATCAGCGGGTAACATATTATGATACTCAGGGGGAGGGGAGGGTAGTGAACGGAAAGAGGAAGCATGGAATGTATCAAGAGGGTTGGGGGATATATTATCAATAAAATCAGGACTAGCTGACCCCGCAATCACAACATCCACACATGAAGCCCTCATGGGAGTTTCATGAAGACCATACTCCTCAATATAAACATCGCCCAACTCAGACCAAGTATCATCCTCATCAACATTAGTGCTAACACCAACGGTCTGACCTACCCCGAATTCCTTCGACTGAGGTAAAGGGGGAAGTGTGTCAAAAAAAGGTCATGATAAACGTAGTGTTGTCCCTGAGGGTATTAGGAAAGGATGGAGCAACTGTGAGTAAAGTAGTTAAGGGAGGGTCGAGTACTTCCTCTCGTCTGGACTCTGGAGGAGGGAAAGATGCACCATCATCATACAAATTGACATCAAGTCTAGGAGAACTAGAACTGAGGTCAGTCTCGGGCGATAGGTTATACTTCTGTATTTTATTAGCAAACTCAATTTGTTGCTCATTCATTGATGCTATCATATTGCTAAGTCTAGCAAAGCCCTCATTAGAAATATAATAGGGACAAGCATTACTGTCATGATCAGAATAATGACAAATTTCGCACATAGAAGGAGCATAATCAGGGATGCAAGGGGTGGGATGTATGAATTAGTGCAAATAATCTCATATTCATAAGTATCCAGAGCCAACCAATCAAGAAAATCACATGCTTCATTAACATCTTTAGCACAAAAATCCCAGTACTCTAAAAGAGCGCGGGTCTCACAACTCATACCCTCATAGACTGTATTCAAAAGCTCCCACTTCTCCAAGCAATAGTCATAATGAGCAAGAAAAGCATGTCATCTTTTGTAATATCTCCAAAACAGTTCTTGCTCATATTGAGGGATGTGGAAGCCAGAGCATTTTTTCGATTTTCAAATTTATTATTTTTTCGAAATGAGATCCTAGTCTCGAATGCCCAAGTAAGCTCTAATATTTGAAAGCACTACCTCCCTGGCAACGGCGCCAAAAACTTGTTAGGGAAAAGGTTTTAATATTTATAAACCCTACGTGCAAGGTGCATCGTTGAGTACTCGAGATGTCATCCGCAGAGAGTTGAGTTTCCAAGTACCAGAGCTAACTGAAGCGTCTCAAGCTAGGCAAAACTGATGGGATAGAAAATAGAACTAAACTACTAAAATAACTAAAGGACTGCAATTATGATTAAACCTGAGATAAACCAGCTAATTCAGTCAAGCCCTCGCCTTCCCAAGTTATGCTAGTATTCGAGGTTGATCGGTTACGTCATTGAGGCCATCTAACCCCTCTCTCAAGGGTCAATAGGCTAGGTTAGTTGTTCTAACCACCTATTTTCATGGGAATAGTTCGACTAAATAGCTATGTTGACAACCCTTGATCTAACTAGCAACGAGACTATTTTCATGTCCCAGTCCCAGCAATTCACTCTACTCACACTAGACAATCAACCTCCCTTTCAGTATAAGTCAATTGTCCCGAAACAAGAATGAAAGCTCTTTTAAATATTTCATCGAACACATGGTGGGCATGAGAGAAAACCATAAATTCTAGCATGAATAAGAGGGGAAAAGGCCTAACAATAATCAATTGGCCATCACAAAGCTAATCACAATCCAAATTCACAACTATAACCTATAAACATTACAAAAGCATATAAACCAAAACATGAACATGAACATACAAAATAAAGAGAGGAAAAGAAGAGAAAACTTATGTTGATCGAATGAAGTTGAGAATCCAAAAGTTTGAATCCAAACAACCAGAGGCACATGCTAATCTAATTCCCTAATGGGATTCTTATTAGCTAATCCTAACTTAAAACTCCTAAAAAGTCGCTAAAGGATAGCCTGGGGAGGTCCCGAACAAAAACGCCGAAGGAGGCTTAAATAGAAAATCGGACGAGCGGGCGGTAGGGGAAGGGCACGATCGTGCCATGTGGCACGGCCCCACCGTGCCACATCCCTGGCACGGTGGCGCGGTCTCCCGTCATTTCTTTTGGCCTTCTTTCGCTTTTCTTGTCCGTCTTTGCTGCTTTTCACGGCGTTTTGCTCGATTGGGGTTTATTGCCTGCAAAAGTAAACAAAACAAGTAAAAATCCTAAAGATTATATTATTATATGAGCTAAAATAAGGTGCAAGGGGCACGTAAAATACGATAAATTATCGCCTACTAGTACCCCCACACCTATCTTTTGCTCGTCCTCGAGCAAAACAAAAGAAAGACTAACATAAGAACCTAACCACTTTCGCAGGAGTCGCCATTATATTTAGCGCATACAACAAGCCATTTAATCTCCTTGGTTCCCCCAAGTAGACGAGTGAGGTCTCGTGAGCGTTTGCAGAAGATACACCCATAAAATCTTGAAAAGGAAAATAAGTGGAAAAGGAGAGAGGAGAAACAAACAAAACAAAATAGATATACAAATAAGGTGCAAACATCTATACAAGGGGAAACACTGTACATATTCTAACCAACCAAATCACTAATGCAACAAAGATATTAGCCTGTATATAAGTGGAGTGTACACATCAAGACACTCTATCTGCATACATGATATCAAAGTACCAACTTTTCACCACACTGTGCATTAAAACCTGAAATCTATCCTAGTACTCGGTGTGTAGGTGTATCATTATCTTAGGACACAAGCTTACCTGAATCGACTCAATCCCACTTGACTGACACAAACTACCTTATTGACATATTAACATAGAAAGCAAGCTTTCCTAGTAGTAGTATTGCCTCAAAGGACAATACCCAGTAGTAGTATTGCCTCAAAGGATAACACGCAGTAACGTATGCCTCAAAAGGATACTTGTCATTCCTTATTTTGTGTTTTCCTTTTTCCCCTTTTTTTTTCATTTTTTTTGACGGGCAAATATTGAGGTAACCGTGTCAAAACTAGGTGGGAGAGTCAATGACAGAAGATTAAGACCCGAAGCTAATGATGATGGTATAGATAAGGATAGGCTTACACATTGATAATGAACAATTGGGGTTAGAATTTGGGCCTAGAATGATGTGTTGAGGACGAAGATCTATCATGCACATCGCATTCTTATGCAAGCTAATAGTCAAAGTAAAGGGGATTGAAGCTAATCAGAATAGTACGAAGCTTCCCCAAACCCAAAAAGAAAAACTATACAAAAGTGAAAAATTTTCACAAAAATATGCATAGGATATATAACTTCTCACCCCCATACCTAAATCTCACAATGTCCTCATTGGGAGCCAATGAGTCATAACCACTAACAAAACACTTATATATACAAAGAAAGAAATCTACGAAATTAACTATACAAGAGCAAAATATAGATAAGAAAGGGCAAAAGCTATATATACAAAATAAAAATTAAGAAAGAGAAAAGAGGGAACAAATTTACCAGGTTAGGTGCTGGGTGCACCTAAACTACCACCTTCTCAAGACGGTGCGATGCGAGGTTGAAGATGCATCAGCCACTCCTCATCTCAAGATCCGAGCAACCAAATCAGATGCCATTAAAGCTCGCATGAGCTTATCAAACACCTGAGCATGCAACTCAGATGAATGGGAATAAGAGCACTTAAACATGAATATTGAAATAATGGTAGTGCTCTCCGAAATTTATCAAACGCCCTTAAAAATTCCTTAGAGTGATTGAATGCAAAGGTTAACATGATTTTCACAGGCATGGTCTCAAGGTATAATCTGTAAGGGTAATGGGAGGGGTCATACCCTCTAAAGATACCTAGAGAGTCCAAACAGTCAACCACATTCCCTTTAAGCATATCATCATAATCAGTGGGTAACATATTACGATACTCAGGGGGAGGGGAGGGTAGTGAACGGGAAGGGAAAGCATTGAATGTATCAAGAGGGTTGGGGGATATATTATTAATAAAAATCACGCTTTGCTAACCCTGCAACCACAACATCCACATATGAAGTCCCTATGAGAGTTTCATAAAGACCATACTCCTCAATAAAAACATCGCCTAACTTAGACCAAGTATCATCCTTATTAACACTAGCGCTAACACCAACGGTCTCGCCTACCCCGAACGCCATCGACTGAGCTAAACGGGGAGGTGTATCAAAAAAGGTCATGATAAACGTAGTGTTATCCCTGAGGGTATTAGGAAAGGATAAAGCAACTATGAGTAAAGTAGTCAAGGGAGGGTCGAGTACTTCCTCTAGTCTGGACTATAGAGGAGGGAAAGACACACCATCATCATACAAATTAACATCAAGTCTAGGAGAACAAGAACTAAGGTCAGTCTTGGGCGATAGGTTATACTCTTGTATTTTATTAGCAAACTCAATTTGTTGCTCATGCATTGTCTCTATCATATTGCTAAGTCTAGCAAAACCCTCATTCAAAATATAACAGGGACCAGAATTATTGTCATAATCAGAACATTGGAAAATTTCGCACATAGGAGGAGCATAATCAGGGATGGAAGGGGGTGGGATGTATGAATTAGTGCAACTAATTTCATATCACAAGTATCTCGAGCCAACCAATCAAGAAAATCACATGCTTCATTAACATCTTTAGCACAAAAATCCCAGTACTCTAAAAGAGCACGGGTCGCCCAACTCACCTCCTCATAGATTGTATTCAAAAGTTCCCACTTGTCCAAGCAATAGTCACAATGAGCAAGAAAAGCATGTAATCTTTCGTAATATCTCCAAAACAGTTCATACTCATATTGAGGGATGTGGAAGCTAGACATTTTTTTTCGATTTTCAATTTCCCCCCCCCCCAAAATGAGAGCCTAGTCTCGAATGCCCAAGTAAGCTCTAATATTGGAAAGCACCACCTCCCTGGCAACGGCGCTAAAAACTTATTAGGGAAAAGGTTTTAATATTGATAAACGTCAAGTGAAGGTGCATCGCTGAGCACTCAGGGTGTCGTCCGCAGACAGGTGGGTTTCTAAGTACCAGAGTTAACTAAAGCGTCTCAAGTTAGGCACAACTGAAGAGATAGAAAATAGAACTAAACTACTAAAACAACCAAAGGGCTCATGATTAAATCTGAGATAAACTAGCTGATCAAGTTAAACCCTCATCTTCCTGAGTTATGCTAGTATTCGAGGTTGATCGGTTATGCCATTGAGGCCACCCAAGCCTTCTCTCAGGGGTCAATACGCTAGTTTAGTTGTTCTAATCGCCTATTTTCATGGGATTTATTCGACTGAACTGCTAGGTTGACAACCCTTGACCTAGCTAGCGACGAGACTATTTTCATGTTCATATCCCAGCTATTCACTTCACCCACGGTAGGCAATCAACCTCGCTTTTCAGTATAAGTTAATTGCCCCAAAACACAAACAAAAGCTATTTCAAGCATTTCATCGATCACATGGTAGTGAGAGAAAACCATAAATTCTAGCATAAACAAGAGGGGCAAATGTCTAACTACAATCAATTGGCCATCACAAGGCTACTCACAATCCAAATTCACAACTATTATCTATAAACATTACAAAAGCATATAAACCAAAAACATGAACATAAACATACAAAATAAAGAGAGGAAGGGAAGAGAAAACTTATGTTGATTGAATGAAGTTGAGAATCCACAATTTTGAATCCGAACAACCAGAGAGAAATCCTAATCTAATTCCCCATTGGGATTTTTATTAGCTAATCCTAACCTAAAAACTCCTAAAAAGTCACTAAAGGAGAGCCCGGGGAGGTCCCGAACAAAAATACCGAAGGAGGTTTAAATAGAAAATCGGACGAGTGGGCAACGGAGGAGGGGCACGACTGTGCCACGTGGCACGGCCCCACTGTGCCGCATCCCTGGCACGGTGGAGGGGTCTCCCGTCGCTGCTTTTTGCCTTTTTTCACTCTTCTTGTCCGTCTTCGATCCTTTTCGCGGCATTTTGCTTGATTGGGGTTTATTGCCTACAAAAGCAAACAAAACAAGTAAAAATCCTGAAGATTATATTATTATATATGGCAAAATTTGGTGAAAGGGTTACGTAAAATATGACAAATTATCGCCTAACAATACCCCACACCTATCTTTTGCTCAACCTCAAGCAAAACAAAAGAAAGACTAATGTAGGAACCTAGCTCACTTTCGCAGGAATCGTTGTTGCATTTAGCGTATGCAACAAGCCCTTTAATCCCTTTGGTTCCCCCAAGTGGACGAGTGAAGTCTGGTGAGGGTTTGCAGAAGATATATCAACAAAATCTTGAAAAAGAAAAATAAGTGAAAAAGGAGAAAGGAGCAATAAAGAAAGCAAAATAGATATACAAACAAGGCGCAAATATCTATACGAGGGGAAAAACTGTACACATTCTAACCAACCAAATCACCAATGCAACGAAAATATGAGCCTATATATAAACAGAGTGTAAACATCAAGACTCTCTATCCATAAACATGGCATCAAAGCACCAACTTTTCACCCCACTGTGCATTAAAATCTGAAATCCATCCTAGTGCTCGGTGTGTAGGTGTATCATTATCTTAGGACTCAGGCTTACCAGAATGGACTCAATCTCACTTGACTGATATAAGCTACCTTATTGACATATGAACACAGGAAGCGAGCTTTCCCAGTAACAATATTGCCTCAAAGGATAACCTTTAGTAGTAGTGTTGCTTCAATGGATAACATCCAGTAGCGCATGCCTCAAAAGGATACTTGTCATTCCTTGTTTTATGTTTTTATTTTTCTCTTTTTTTTCATTTTTTTTGAATGTAGACAAAGATTAAGGTAACAGTGTCAAAAATAGGTGGAGAGTCAATCACGGAAGACTAAGACCTAAGCTAATGATGATGGTATAGATAAGGATAGGATTACACATCAATAATGAACAATTGGGGTTAAAATTAGGGCCTAGAATGGCACGCTGAGGATGAAGATCTATCATGCACATCACATTCCCATACAAGCTAATAGTCAAAGTACACGGGATTTAAGCTAATCAGAATAGTACGAAACTTCTCCAAAGCCAAAAAGAAAAACCATACAAAAGTGAAACATTTTCACAAAAATATGCATAGGATATATGACTTCCCACCCCGACACCTAAATCTCAAAATGTCCTCATTGGGAGCCAAGAAGTCACAACTAACAACAAAACACATATATATACAAACAAAAGAAATCTATGAAAATAACTATATGAAAGCAAAATATAAATAAGAAAGGGCAAAAGCTATATATACAAAATAAAAATAAAGAAAGAGAAAACAGGGAACGAATTTGCCAGGTTAGGTGATGCGTGCACCTAAACTACCACCTCCTCAAGACGGTGCGATGGGAGGTTGAAGAAGCATTGACCACTCCTCATCTCAAGATCCGAGTTACCAAATTAGATGCCGTTAAAGCTCGCATGAGCTTATCAAACACATGAGCATGCAACTCAGATGAGTGGGAATAAGAGCACTTAAACATGAATCTTGAAATAATGGTTAGTGCTCTCCAAAAGTTATCAAAGGCCCTTAAAAAATCCTTAGAGTGATCGAATGCAAAGGTCAACATGATTCTCGCAGGCATGGTCTTGAGGTATAATCTGTAAGGGTCAAGGGAGGGGCATAACCTCTAAAGGTACATAGAGACTCCAAACAATCAACCACATTTCCCTTAAGCATATCATGATAATCAGCCGGAAACATACTATGATACTCAGGTGGAGGGGAGAGTAGTGAACAGAAAGGGGAAACATAGAATGTATCAAGAGGGTTGGGGGATATATTATCAACAAAATCAGGATTAGCTAACCCCACAACCACAACGTCCACACATGAAGTCCCTATGGGAGTTTCATGAAAACCATATTCCTCAATGAAAACATCGCCTAACTCAGACCAAGTACCATCCTCATCAACACTAGCGCTAACACCAACGGTCTCACCTACCTCGAACTCCGTCGACTGAGCTAAAGAGGGAGGTGTATAGAAAAAGGTCATGATAAACGCAATGTTGTCCCTGAGAGTATTAGGAAAGGATGGAGCAACTGTGAGTAAAGTAGTCAAGAGAGGGTCGAGTACTACCTCTAGTCTGGACTCTAGAGGAGGGAAAGATGCACCATCATCATGCAAATTGACATCAAGTGTAGGAGAATTAGAACTAAGGTCAGTCTCAGGTGATAGGTCATACTCCCGCATTTTATTAGGAAACTCAATTTGTTGCTCATTCATTGTCTCTACCATATTGCTAAGTCTAGTAAAGCCCTCATCAAAACTACAATCGGGATAAGAATTACTATCATGATTAGAACAATGACAAATTTTTGCACATAAGAGGAGCATAATCAGGGATGCAAGGGGGTGGGATGTATGATTTAGTGCAACTAATCTCATATTCATAAGTATCCCGAGCCAACCAATCAAGAAAATTACATGCTTCATTAACATCTTTAGTAGAGAAATCCCAGTACTCTAAAAGAGCACAGGTCTTACAATTCACACCCTCATAGACTGTATTCAAAAGTTCTCACTTCTCTAAGCAATAGTCACAATGAGCAAGAAAAGCATGTAATCTTTTGTAATATCTGCAAAATAGTTCATGAACATATTGAGGGAAGTGGAAGCTAGACAGTTTTTTTTTCAATTTTCAAAATTTTTTTTTTCCAAAATGACGGCCTAGTCTTAAATTCCCAAGTAAGCTCTAATATTGGAAAGCGCCATCTCCCTAGCACTGGCACCAGAAACTTGTTAGGGAAAAAGTTTTAATATTTATAAACCCCAAGTGCATGGTGCATCGTTGAGTACTCGGGGTATCATCCGCAGAGAGTTGGATTTCTGAGTACCACATCCAACTGAAGCATCTCAAGTTAGGTAAAACTGAAGGGATAGAAAATAGAACTAAGCTACTAACATAACCAAAGGACTGCAATTATGATTAAACCTGAGATAAACCAGCTGATCAAGTTAAACCCTCATCTTCCCAAGTTATGCTAGTATTCCAGGTTGATCGGTTGCGCTATTGAGGCCACCGAAGCCCTCTCTCAAGGGTCAATAGGCTAGTCTAGTTGTTCTAACCATCTATTTTCATGGGATTAGTTCGACTAAACTACTAGGTTGATAACCCTTGACCTGGCTAGCGAGGAGACTATTTTCATGTCCTAATCCCAGCCATCCACTCTACCCACACTAGACAATTAACCTCACCTTTCAGCATAAGTTAATTGCCCTAAAACACAAATGAAAGCTCTTTCAAGCATTTCATCGAACACATGGTGGCCGTGAGAGAAAACCTTAAATTTTAGCATGAACAAGAGGGGCAAAGGTTTAACAATAATCAATTGGCCATCACAAAGCTAATCACAATCCATATGCACAACTATAATCTATAAATATTACAAAAGCATATAAACCAAAACATGAACATAAACATATAAAATAAAGAGAGGAAGAGAAGAGAAAACTTGTGTTAATTGAATGAACTTGAGAATCCACAAGTTTGAATTCAAACAACCAGAGACAAATCCTAATCTGATTCCCCAATGGGGTTTTTACTAGCTAATTCTAACCTAAAAACTCCCAAAAAGTTGCTAAAGGAGAGCCCAAGGACGTCCTGAACAAAAACACCAAAGGAGGCTTAAATAAAAAATTGGGCGAGTGGGTGACAGGGGAAGGGCACAACCGTGCCAAGTGGCACGGCCCCACCGTGCCAGGGTGGCACGACCGTGCCACGTAGTGTGATCCTACCGTGCCACATCCCTGGCATGGTGGCGTTGTCTCCGGTCGCCCCTTTTTGCCTTCTTTCGCTCTTCTTGTCCGTCTTCGGTCCTTTTCGCGGTGTTTTGCTCAATTGGAGATTATTGTCTACAAAAGCAAACAAAACAAGTGAAAATTCTAATGATTATATTATTATACGAGATAAAATTAGGTGAAAGGGCCACATAAAATACGACAAATTACCGCCTAACAATAAGATGTATGAAGGGATCTGTGGATCTAGGAGACAGATTGTTGTCATTTAATGGAGATGTAATGTTGTTATCTGAAGATGATGAGAATGAGCTGTTGTTATCCGGAGAGGATGAGTTTGGAAATGAAGGAAACTGTGATAGAGAATCTGAAGCACTTGAAAAATGATTAAAGTCTGGTTCTTGAAAGCTAGTAGCATTTGGTATAAACTGTGTAATGTTTGGAAGGGGAACTTCAGACTGGTGTGCACTTTGATGATAAGGAAATATATTTTCATGAAATTTCACATCTCTAGAAGTGAAGATCCTTTTGGTTTCAAGGTTGAGAAGTTTGTAAGCCTTTTGACCATATAGATATCTAATGGATATATGTGGTTGAGCCATGGACTGTAATTTATCTATATCCCTTTTGAGTGTTGAGGCACAACAGAGGCATCCAAAAGCCTTGAGCTGACTATATGATGGTGTAACCCCATGAAGAATCTCAAAGGGGGTTTCGTTGTTTAAAACTGTGGTTGGCATCCTGTTTATTAAATAAACAACTGTGAAAAGAGCTTCTCCAGAACCTAGTAGGAAGATGAGATTGAAACATTAAGGCTCTGGCCATTTATAGCAAATGCTAGTGTTTTCTTTCTATTATCCCATTTTGCTGGGGAGTGTCCACATAAGATGTCTGACACAAGATGCCCTTTTCTCTATAAAAAACCACTACTGTTGTGTCTTTGAACTCCAAACCATTATCACTTCTAATAATCTTAATTGTAGCACCAAACGGCTTTTCAAGAAAGATAATTAAAGCCTTTAATAAAGGAAAAGCATTGCTTTTATGAGCCATCAAATGTGTCCAAGTTGCCTTAGAACAGTCATCAACAATAGTAAGAAAGAATCTAGCCCCATCATGATTTGTATGAGAATAAGGACCCCAAATGTCTACGTGTAGAAGCTCAAAACACCTCTCTACTATAGTGATACTCTTAACAAAAGCACTCCTATGCACTTTTGCCATAGGACAAATCTGACATATGCCATGTAATTTGGAATTATTACATAAAATTAAATTTATAAACCTCAATTGTTCAACGGGAAAATAACCCAAACGAAAATGCCAAATCTCTGAGTCCGAGAAACAAGCAACAGCAAAATCTTCTTTCTTCATACTGCTAAATTGTGTTGAACTGGTTGTGTACCTGCAGTGCTGAACGGACCACTTGGTTGCAAAAAATAGAGTTCTTTGTTCTCTTTACCAAAGATCACTGCCTTCTGCATAGTAGGGGGCCTAAAGTAAGCAAGCATGGGGTGTAAAAATGACATTAGCTTTAAACTGTTTAGTAAGCTTGCTGATAGACAGAAGATTAAACTGAAATTCTTAGATATGTAATACATTATCCAATGTTAAACCAGGAGTAAGTAGCATCGAGGCAATGTGTGTAATTTAAGCTCTCTTTCCATTTGGCATTGTAATGTAACATGGTGTTTGATAGTCCTTACATTATGTAATAAAGATATATCAGGAGTGATTTGATCACTGGCACCACTGTCAATAATCTAGGCCTTGTTGAAAACTAAAGCAAATAGGCATTATCTTTTACTTGCCATGAATCCAGCTGCACCACCACCACCACCTGTAGGCTCCACATCTATTGCTTACTTACT
The DNA here is from genome assembly GCA_029747015.1 of Carnegiea gigantea. Classification (NCBI taxonomy): domain Eukaryota; kingdom Viridiplantae; phylum Streptophyta; class Magnoliopsida; order Caryophyllales; family Cactaceae; genus Carnegiea; species Carnegiea gigantea. The sequence continues at coordinate 24,240 of JAKOGI010002380.1, forward strand.
AAGAAGTTGTATAAGTTGGTCATATTGTTCTGGTGTCAAGGTTGGTACTGCAGTAGGAGCTCGAGAAAGAGGCTCTTGAACAGGATTGTAGCTGATTGAATCATTCTATACAGCTGTCGCTATCTTCTTACCTCTATAGCATTTATGGCCTGGTGGATAGTCATGTGTCTTGTCGCACTTTTGTGTGGTATGGCCCGACATTTTGTAGTGATCACAGAATAACTGCCTTGTCTCCTGACCAGCAGGTTTGGCAATATTTCTTGGATTAAAACGTGAATTGTAGCTTATGCTTGCGTTCTGGTAGCTGGAATTATAACCAGAATTGTTATTAAATCTCTGTGAGTTAGGATTTTGATTGATATAGGGTCTTTGTTGAGCAGCCATAGTAGTATGAATAGGAGCAGTTACATCATCAGCATGAAAAACATCTCAATTACCACTAATATGAGACAGAGCAGATAAAGATCTTTGCTTCTCTTTTTGCATAATTAACTGATAAACCTGATCTATGCTAGGTAATGGCTTCACCATTAGAATACTACCCCTTACAACTTTGTAATCATCATTTAAACCAACCAAAAACTGCATAAGTTGTTATCTTGGATCATCTAGCAGCAATTAAACTAGCACAGGTTATCCCATAACTGCGGTATAGAATGTTAATCATGCTATTATGACCATCCCATATTTTCTTGATTTGTGCAACAGATAAATTGTTTTGAGAGATTACACATAGATCTCGCAAAGCTCTGAAAATTTTGGTGCCATTAGCTTCACGAAATCTTTGCTCCAACTGCAACCACACATCCCTTGATGTGGTAGAAAATAAAATACTCTGTCCTATATCTTTCACTATAGCATTTATCAACCAAGAAATCACCATCTTGTCACACCTATCCCAATGGTCAGCCAAAGAAGCCATAGGAGAAGTAGGTCCAGGCTTAGTACATGTTCCTAATACAAATCCCAACTTATTTTTAGAAATCAAGGCAATTTCCATTGCCTTTCTCCAACGTCCATAGTTCTCCCTATTTAGCAATTCACTCACCAAAATATTGTTTGGATTAGTAGAGGGATGCAAGAAAAGAACATGCGAAGGATTATTCACATCCAGATTTATATTGATTGAAGTTCTTATTATAGCAGATTCATTAGTCGAAACCTCAGACATTCTTGTTTGTAGCTAAATTCAAAAAAAAAAACTGCTAGTCAGAAAGCAAAAGAACGATTCACCTGAAGGTCTGTAAATCAAAGAATCAGAGAATAAAGAACATCTAGAAAATCTAGATCAAGAACATTGCTCTAATACCATATTAATAATCAAGAAACCATGTCTAGAGAGAGAGAGGAGATAGAGAGACGAGAGAGGAAAGAATGTTGTATTTCTTGTATATTCATTAAAGTGGTGAAATGTTAATACAGCGGGAAGCTATATATACTAACTATATTGCGGATATAGCCAGTGTTGTTACTTGAGAAATAAAACAAACTTCTAACTAACTGTTGTACAACTCAGCACTGTGAGCCATTATTCTGCTATGATCATTAGCCATTATTTTGTTATGATCATCAATTGACATAAATTCAATCAAAACGGTCTTACTATAAGCAAAAGAAAAAAAGTCAATGTCACTTCCTCTAGTAGGTAGTCTTCAGAGTTTTTTTTTTTTTTTTTTTTTTTTTTCAAGAGAAGGGGAGGAGGGAGAGCTCAACTCTAATTCAATGTAGGATAAAATATTTAATTCATGTAGTTGTTGTGCAATTGAACGAATGAAACTAGTGCATGCAAATTAGCAAGTTCACCACTTGTTGTCTTAATTTTGTGGCAATCTCTTTTTCATTTGTTCTAGTTATGGTTGTAACAAAACCACGGTTGCTCATTGAGCCCTTGAGTTTGTCTTAGTCGAAGTTGGGCTCATGCTTGAGTTAAACTAAGCCACGCCCAAGCCCTATTGGACTTGTCTTGATTTTGCTCGATTTATCTCAGTTAGTTCATTTTTGTTTCTTATGTGCTTGTATGGAGAGTACGAAATTACCATTGGCATAATCAAAATTAAATTCCAATCTTTATTTTTTGAATCCAATGCATAAATCTTGAATCCAACTTGGATTGTAACCTTGAATTTTTGGAAATTCTAGACAAAAGCAAACCAACAATGAAGAATGAGCCAAGCAATATGCATATGTGCCTCAACTCCAGCCCTTGCTTAAACTTTATAGGTTCGCTGAGTTTCGAGCTGAGCCCCAGTTGAGCGTTTGCCCATCCGTGCTGAGGTCCAGCTTGGTCAGCTCAGGCATAGCTCAGACCGTTAGTCCTACTAATGCCCGCCATCCTCTATCTATAATACCTGGTACTGAAATCCAAAAAGCAAACATATTGTTTTACAAAATTTTAAGCAATATCAATTTTTTTATAAAAAACTATTGTTTTCCTTTTCACAAAAAAATTCATGATTAATTTTTATTAATTGTGTATATGACAAAAACAATAAAGATGATGACGGCGACAATAGCAGCAACAGCAGCAGCAACAACAACAACAATAATAAAGATAATAATTATCATCATTTTTTATTATTATTATTATTAATATTATCATTATTATCAATATTATTATCATTATTGTTATTATTATTGTTACTATTCTTATTATTATTATTACTACTATTATTATTTTTATTTGCTCACCATCACCATAATAATAATAATAATAATAATAATAATAATAATAATAACAACAACAACAACAACAACAACAACAATAACAACAACAACTTGTATCAAAGGTTAATATTAAGCACTGAACTTTTACTTGGGTAACACAAGCTACTTTCTTTTTCGAATATTATAGAACAATTGCTAAGCACATGAGTGGCACACACTAGCAAAGAAAGTACAACACTCGTTTCTCATTATTTTAATTGATTTTTGTTTTTTCCATTTATTAGCCTAATTATCCAATGCAATATCCACAATAGTCATATGGAAAAAAAAAAAATAACTGTTGGATACTAACGCTTACATTAAAAGTCAATATAAAACGTTCAACTTTCATTTGTTCTGTTAAAGTCACAGAACTTAGATTTTGGGTCTTACAAGGCAGTTACAGTCAAGTGAATTACTTATGAGTAATAATTATGAAAATACTATTGAAAATTACCACTAGTTCTATTATGAATATATGATATCATCAATCTAAATACAATACAAAAGAAACTTTTTATGTTTTTCCGATAGTCTCAACAACTTGCTCTTTTCCAAATTTATGAAATTTTAACTCATGTTTGAAAATTAAATGGTAAGTTAATTAGATAGATAAACTGAATCTATGACTAGTGCCTACTCTTTTTATTTTTATTTAAACAGTAATTTATTTAGTAGGATATAATTTCACTTTTATCCATTTAAACACAAAATATTACTCATTGGATTATAAATGTACTATAAATTGGGAGGTAAACTTCACATATATCATTTCGACTTCTAAAAATGTTTTTAAATAACTCAAATTGATAGTTTAGTGGCCAATACCATCTCAAAGAAAATTGCGTGTTTTATATTGATTCAGGATAAATCCGATTTACCTCATATGGACTTCGATTAAACTATCACCACCCAAGCCGAGCCCATACAAGGGTACAGGGTCCCAAAGGAGCCACCCTAGGGTTCCCCTTAAGCCCATGATCACTCAAGGGCCCAAATCGCAACCCTAGGGGCCTACTCTGGGGCCACTCGAACCGAGACTGGTGGCCCACGCGGGCCCCTCAGGTAGAGTTACCATTACACACTTCCCTCAGAAGGTTATAAATAATGGCCTGCTTCTTTCGAGAAAGGGGTTAGCTACGGTGGACACTGAATTGACTCTACGTCTTACTCTCCAATTCGGACAGACACACTAACTTGACCGTCGGAGGGGCATTCCCCGGTCCGCAACCCGGGGTTGCCGTTTTTGTAGGTCGGACCGCTCGGAGTCGAGGACGACGAGGTGTTGACTTCCAGCTGTCAGATATACCCATCCCTGTGCCCCACGTCTCCCACAACAGTATCTCAAAGGATTCCTGGATTGCACAGAATCAAATTGGCGCCATCTGTGGAGAGGAGGCGGTAACGATGGTAGTAAGCGAAGCAATGCGGGCTCGGACTCGCCGAGATAAGGCCCTGGCTATTAACACTTCTGCGCCGCCCATGGCGGAAGATGCCTCCGAGAGCTCCAGGGCGAGCCCTCGAGCAGTCAGAACATCACGCCCAGAGCGGGCGGCTTACATTACGATGGATACACTCAAGAGCCTCATGTCCAATATGGCCGACACCATTACCCGACAAGTGTCCGAGCAGGTGAAGAAAGCCATGGACATCGCGGGCTCGGCGCAGCCGGTCCCAGCAGGAGGGTTCCTCCACCAACCGGAGAGCAGGCCGTCCTTTCACCCCAGGGAACATGGCAGAGAGGTAATGCGATCAGAGAGGAGCGCTCAGCTTCCCCTTGGTAGGTAGGAGGGACGCGTAGTCGTGGATCTGGCAGCCCGGTTTGCGCAGGGAAAGACTACGGCTTTGGCAACGGCCTTTACTCCCTATGCGACGAACTTTAGGCGGACTACATATTGAGCAGCACGAACAGACCTCTCGACCGAGGGAGGAGAACTCAAGCAGGCGACGCTCCACCCTGGAGTGCTACGTGCACCACGATCGTTCCCGAAGCCCACCCCCACGTGGCACGCTCGGGCGGGAGATGTGCCGATCGAACCGCTCTCCCCAAAGGGTGTTGCAGCACGGCCGGGGGAGGAGGAGTCCCTTAGTGGTCAAGGTCGAGCGCCACCCAGAAACCCCTATTAAGGTATCAGGGACTACCGCTTGACCAACTGTGCTTCCCTTCTCAACCCCTTTTAGCACCGGGATCATTAATGCTCCGTGCTACGGGAAGGTCAAGATGCCAACTGTGGACCTCTATGACGGGACAACCGACCTAGAAGAGCACGTGGGAGTTTACAAGGCCCCGATGTATGTTCAAGACGTGGATGATGCGTCATATTGCTGTCATTTTCCTGCCACCTTAAAAGGAGTGGCGCAATCCTGGTTCAACGGTCTTACCACAGGGAGCATAACTTGCTTCCAGGATCTAGCCAACAAGTTTGTCAGTCAGTTCATAGCCAGCCGCAAGGAAAGACGGACCAGCATCCATCTGTCAAAGATTAAACAGGGATCGCAAGAGTCCCTCGCCGAATTCGTCAAGCGTTTTCATCAAGAGGCCGTGCTGATTCCTAACCTCGAAGAAGGGGTAGCTTACACTTCCTTCTTAAATGGCCTTAAAAATGGACGTTTCAAATTCTTCCTAGCAGAGCAGAAGGTCACAACGCTGGCGGAGGCCTTAAGGAAGGTCGCGGATTTCATCCGGGCCACTGAGATTTGCGCGGATGGCCCGGGCACCTCGAAGAAAACGAGGACCTCCGGAGACCGAGGCTTTAATCGTGGGGAAAGGAATCCTGCAACCCGGGACAGAAGGCCACAGTATGAGACACCCGACCCACAGTTCACCATGGATGCTAGAAGCATGCTCAGGGAGGTCAGAGGACATCCGATACTACACCGGCCGCCTCTAATGACGGCACCCCCCAGGCCTCAAAATGCTAGGAAATATTGCGAGTTCCACGAACAGAGCGGGCATACAATGACTGAATGTCGGGAATTGAAGAAAGCACTTCATGAGTTAGCATACAAAGGATAGATTGATCGGTTTTTAAAAAGAGGGCCACGCTCCTTGCGGCAGGAACGGGTTCCCACCCCGCCTCCGACGCGGGATGAGGAATGCTCCACGGAAATTGTGACTACCATAGCGGGCGGCTAAGCGAAGGAAATCCCCCAAATAGCATAGAAAGCTCAGCTTAGAAGCGCGCAGCAGGTGCTTGCTTTTGATCAGGGACCTTGCATAGCAGTGCCAACGATGGTGTTCAGGGGAAAGGACGCCCCTAAGTTCGCGTATCCTCATAATGACCCTTTGGTAGTCGAGATGAAAATCGCCAGTGCGATTGTACGACGGATCCTGGTGGACACGGGCATCTCTGTGGATATTATAACCTTGGACTGCTTGAGGAGGCTTTCACACCCAGGACGTGACCTTGTTCCCATGGCCAATCCTATCCTGGGCTTCAGGGGGCAGGAGGTTAATCCCACGAGAACGATTCACCTCCCGGTTTGCTTTGGCGATAAGAACAGGTTCAAAAGCCTCGAGTTGACTTTCTAGTCATTGATGTACCCACGGCCTATAATGCTATCAATGGGCGACCGACCCTTTAGAGGGTGCAGGCCGTGGTGGCCTCTTACCTCCTCTAACTTCAATTCGAAGCTAACGATGGGAGCAGTAGAGAACTCCGCGGGGATCAACGAACAGCTCGCGAATGCTACATGGTGAGCATAAAGCCCCTAATCGAATGCACAAGAGAGTGCGGACCCTCGGGACCGCCCCAGGAGGAAAAGCGGGCAAAGGCAAGGCTGGCCACTCTGGTCCCGAAAGCCTTGGTGATAATTCGTATTTTATATATAATTTTCTCTTTCATTTTGCCTACTTTTAGGTCTTTGAAATATATTTTTATGAGTAAATGATGTATATTTTATGAAATTGTCAGGTAAAAAAATAAAGTAGAAGAATTTGGATGAAGATGATCAATTCTACTCAGATCTGCCACAAGTGCAAAGCAAGCCTAAAAGAAAAGGAAAAAGAAAAAGAAAAGAAAGAAAGAAGAAACAAAGGTCCTAGTTCAGCCCGACTACAAAAGCCCAGCGGACAGCCTGCTCTTCCTCCATCCCTCTCCTTACTCTCTCTGTTGGGCTCTGTGTGTGGCCCGCTACACCCACGACCCAACCCGCCCGAGGCCACCTTCATGCTCTCCTTTTCTTATCTTTTTCTTCTCCAGCCGCCTGGGCTTCTCAAGCTGAACTCTGCAGCCCAACATCATCACAGCAACCTCCAGCCTACCTTTCTCCTTCTCAGCCCTTCATGCACAGCCTGTCTCATGGCCCAAGTCACCAACCTTCCTCCTTCTCCTCCTTTCCTCTTTCCCACAAATGCTTGGGCCTGTCTGTCGGCCCAATTCAGCTGCCCCCGCAGTACCAGCTTGCCATTCCCCTCACTTTATCTCTCTCTCCATCTGGGCCTCAGCTTAGCGGCCTATCAGACACCTCCTCCCTCATGCTCTCCTCTTCTCTCAGTAGCCCAATCCACCAATCTTCTCATAGTAGCCCATCAACTCTACATCAACCGAGTTGCTCCATTTTCCAAGTGCTCCCATTTTCCCACAAGGCTAATTTTTTAACCTAGTCAAAGCTAATTAATTTTCATTAATTGTTAGCTTTAGATTAGCCATTTTTCTTGCACCATAACCACCAAGAAATTAATTGGAATTAATTTCATTAATTTTTGGTATCTAAAGGGGTTGGATTTTCCACTATAAAAGGGGCTATGGGTTGACACACACTCACACATCTATACATGCATTCTTCTCATTCTCTCATCTTCCATATTCTATTTTCTTTAGAGAGTTGAGAGTATTATTGTAAGACAAAATCATTTGGGTTGAGGGGTTAAGAAGAAAATAAACTTTGTTAGCTATTTTTCTCTTCTCTTCTCATCTCATTTGTGAGTCAAATTTGAGAGTTTACACTAAGTTTCATAATTTTGTGTAATTGAGTATAAGGTTTGGACATAGGAAGTGAAATATACCAATTTCAATGGTGTTTTTCCTAATATGGCCGGCTAAACTACTCATTTCTAGAATTAGGATGGACCCTTGGTAATAATATTCTTTTGCTAATTTCTTATGGGGTTATCTTTGTCTCTTTTGCATAATCTTGAGTTTATATTTGATCTTCATCTACTTATGCCTCTTAATACTAATGTTTAATCATGTTGATGACACTGGTTTAATTTGCTATATCAAATGAATATTAGACCTTGTAGGCTAATATGATGATCATGCAATTTGGGCTTAAAATTATAATTGTTTAAATTGGATAATTTATGCTAGAAATTACATGAGTTATGTCTAAAAAGAATAGTCCATGCTAAAAAACTAGATAAATCATCTCACTTTATAATTATAATCATCTTTTTAATTTATGACTTAATGCTTGTAGCTTGGATTGAACAAGAGATAAATTGAATCCCCATTTGAATTAGTGAATTAATATTGGTATCAAAGGTGAAATCCAAAGTCCTAAAATTTTCTCTTATTTGATTTCTCTCTACTTTACTACTCATTTGCTTTTCATTTTGTTTGTTAATTCATTTTGATAATCCAACTCTGGAAATTAAATTATTCTTTATAATCGAAAAGGCCAAGTCTAAAATCACTATTGTTCCTCGTAGGATCGACACCCTAATACTCGCTAGTTTATAGTTAACCTTATGCACTTGCAAGTAAAAAGGGTTTTAAAACTAGAACATAAAATCCACATCAAGTTTTTGGCGCTGTTGCCGGTGAATGAATAGTGATTTTTGAATTTTCTCTTCCTTTTATTTATTTTTTTCCCCCTTCCCTGCTAATCTAACAATTTTATATATTTATTCTCCATCCCCTTGCCTTTTCTTTTTTAGTTCATTCCCCAATCCCTCCTAATCTAATTGCTTTATTTTTGTTCTTTCCGCTCCCTTCTAATCTAACTATTTTCCTATCCCTTCTAACCTAATATATTTTTTTATTTTTTTTAATTTTACCCTCTTCCCCACTAATCTAACAACCAAATCTAACTTTTTTTTTCTTTTTGTTATTTAATTTATTGTGCCTAATCTAACAATCCCTTCCCCTTTTATTTCCTTTGTTCTTTTTTTTTATTTACTTTATTTTTTTATTTTATTTTATTTTGTTTTATTTTGCTTTATTATTTTTTGATATTTTCCCCCTTCCCTTGGTTCTTTCTTTTATTTGTTTATTTTTATTTTTATATTTTTCTTTCTTCTTATTTCTCTCTTCTTATCTCTCTTTTCTTTTTTCTTTTTTATTTTGTTTGGTGGTTATTATTGTGGTGATTTCATTATTTTCTTTTTGCTGTTTGTTGGTATATGCTTAGTGGACGTTGTTTGTGCTTAGATCTTGAACCATGTAATCCTGAAATTGAATGCTCTTTTCGTAAGATAAGAGCTAAGAAAAAGGAATTTAAGAATAAGATGGCTGAGCAACCAACCCCACCACCTAAGCAACTTATGGAATATTTTACTCCTGCCACTTATGACTCACTAACACGGTCACGTATGCCCACTGTTATGGTGCCGTTTGAGATTAAACATTCTCTTATCCAAATGCTCCTGTTGTTTTATGGGCTAGAGTTTGAAAATCCTTTCAGGCATGTTGACGCATTCTTAGAGATTTGTTTCACTATATTTTTAAATAATATCTCTGACGATGCTCTTCGCTTGCGGCTTTTTCCTTTTTCTTTAAAAGATAAAACTAAAGCTTGGTTGGACATTAAGGCCAGTATCACCACTTGGGATAAATTACAAAGAAATTCTTGAAAAAGTTTTTTTCTATTGGTAAACTGACTGCCTTAAGATGTGCTATAACCACCTTCTCACAGAATAAAAATGAATAATTGCATAAAAGTTGGGAACGGTTTAAAGAGTTGCTGCGATGTTGTCCTCATCATGAGATACCTATGTGGTAACTTGTCCAGAGTTTTTACTCTGGCTTAGATGAGCATAATAGGCAGAGGATTGATGCATCATGTGGTGCTAGTTTTTTGTACAAAACTCCTGAAGAAGCTTGGGAATTATTTGAACATTTGAGTGAAAATTCACACTTGCATGCTACTTCCTCACATTCTAATTTGCCCAGGCAATTAGAAAGTAAAAGGGGGTTTATGAGGTTTCACATTTGATTAACCTTTCTAGAAAAGTTGATACTTTAACTAAGAAATTTGATCAATTGTTGTGTATGAATAAAGTGTCTAATGCCCCTAATATGCAAGATTTGTGTTCGATTTATGCTAGCCCCATGCATGCTTCTGTTAATTATCCGTGAATTGGTAAGTCTGACTATGTGATTGAACAAGTGAATGATGCCTAAGGATTTCCTCCATCCAACAACCCTTATTCTAATACCTATAATCATGGTTGGAGGAATCATCCTAATTTTTCGTGGAGGTCTCAAAATATTGAGAATCCTCATACCCAGTTTAGCAGACCTACCCCTCTTGGTTTTCAAAGCCAGAGATATGCTCCTCCCTCTTCCCATCAAGCTCCATCTGGGAGCTCTGATATAGACAAGGTAATTTCTGCCATTGGAATCTTGACCTCTGTTGTGTAAAATGTTGATTCTAAGGTCCAAGGCATTGAGTCTAAAATACATATAGTTGACTCTCACTCACAATCTATAGCTAAATCAGAAACCCAACTTGGGCAACTAGCCATAGCTGTAGGTAAAAGAGAAGAAGAAAAACTTCTAAGTCACCCCATATAGAACCCTAAAGGTTAATAATTTGAACAATTGAAAGCTATAATAGTTCTTAGGAGTGGTAAAGAAGTGGATAACAAGGTGAGTGAGAAGAAACATGATAAAGATGAAGGACTTAAGACCATGGAGAGTGACCTTGAGATTGTAAACGAGAACGACCCATCCCCTTCTCCTGCTATATCTGACCCCACTGTAGCATATAAGACAAGGGTTCCTTACCTTCAAGTTTTGGATGCACCGTTCCTTTCTAAGAAAGACGAACAAAGATATGACATCCTAGAGACCTTTAAGCAAGTTAAGGTCAATCTTCCCCTTTTAGAAGCGATTAGATAGATCCCAGCCTATGCTAAGTTCCTTAAAAACATGTGCACTTTTAAAAGAAAATCTAAAGATGACAAGTCTAAAAAGGTTCTTCTAAGTGAACAAATGAGTTCAATTCTGAAAGGTGATACTCCTCCTAAGTTCAAAGATCCTGGTGTCCCTACCATTTCATGTTTTAGTGGCAATCACGAAATTGAAAGGGCACTTTTGGATTTGGGTTCTAGTGTCAATTTGATACCATATTCTGTTTACTTAGAGTTGGGCTTAGGTAAACTGCAACCTTCCAACTGTGCCCTTCAGCTTGCTGATAGGTCAGTTCGGACTCGTAGGGGGCGAATAGATGATGTCTTGGTACAAATTGATGAAAGATTCTTTCCTGTTGACTTTGTTGTGTTGGACATGGACCCTACTCATGCTTCTAAGCAAATCCCTCTTATTTTAAGACGTCCCTTTCTGGCCACAGCTAATGCTACCATTAACTGTAGGTCGGGAGTGATGGATGTCTCGGTCATGAACATGAGAGTTAGGCTGAACATTTTTAAAGCTTCTAGTTAACCTGTGTTTGAAGATGAATCTGAATGCTTTTTTATTAATATGATTGATGGAATGATTGAAGAAGCCTTGCCTGCTATTTTGAGCATTGATGCCTTGGGAACCTGTCTTTCCCATGGGGATTTGAGATTATTTGATGTAGGAAGTACCATAGGTGAGATGAATTCTACTCTTAATTCTACTTCTCATCTTGGGTCTGCCTCTTGGGTGTCCACTTACGAACCTCTTCCCCCTTTGACTAGTTCTCTTATGCCATCTTCTGTTGTATCTCCACCTAAACTTGAGTTAAAACCTCTCCCTGATTCACTCAAGTATGTGTTTTTAGGCCCCAAAGAGACCCTACCTGTTATTATATCTTCTCTTCTATCTTGTGACTAAGAAAAAGAGTTGATTCGTGTTTTGTTTGATCATAAGGGTGCTATTGGATGGTCGGTTGCTGATTTGAAATGGATTAGTCCCACAATTTGTATGCATAGAATTCATTTAGATGACGATGTTAAACCTGTTAGGCAAATACAACATAGACTGAACCCCCACATGAAAGAAGTTCTCCAGAAAGAAGTAGTCAAGCTTTTAGATGCAGGCATTGTCTACCCTATTTCTGATAGTTAATGGGTCAGTCCAGTACAAGTGGTCCTTAAGAAATCTAGCATAACTGTGGTTAAGAACAATGAAGGTGAACTAATTCCCATTAGACAGACCACAGGGTGGAGGGTATGCATTGATTATAGGAAATTGAATTCTACCACAAGAAAGGGCCATTTTCCCCTCCCATTCATTGATCAAATTTTGGAAAAGTTAGCTAGACAAAGTTTTTACTGCTTTCTAGATGGGTATTCTGGTTACAACCAAATACCTGTCTATCCTGAGGACTAAGAGAAAACCACATTTACATGCCCATCAGGTACCTTTGCCTATCGAAGGATGCCTTTTGGGTTGTGTAATGCACCTTCCGCATTCCAGAGATGTATGATGGCCATATTTTCTGATTATATTGATAATCTTATGGAAGTGTTTATGGATGATTTCTCTGTTTTTGGTTCTTCATTTGATGTGTACCTTGTTAATTTATCCATTGTGCTAAAAAGATGTGAAGAAGTGAATCTTGTTTTGAGTTGGGAAAAGAGTCATTTCATGGTCCAATAAGGGATTGTGTTGGGACATAAAGTGTCGAAAAAAGGGATTGAGGTTGATAAAGTCAAGGTTGATCTGATTCCTTATCTGCCTATGCCTTCTTCTGTGAAGCACGTCAGATCTTTCCTTGACCATACTGGTTTTTATAGGAGATTTATTAAGGATTTTAGTAAAGTGGCTCGCTTACTTACTAATCTTCTTACCAAAGATGCTCCTTTTGTTATTGATGAGTCTTGTGTGCAAGCTTTTGAAAAGCTTCGATCTTTGTTAGTGTCAGCCCCTATTGTGTAGCCCCCTGATTTTTCTTTGCCATTTAAGATCATGTGTGATGCATCTGAATTTGCTATTGGGACTGTTTTGGGTCAAAGGGTGAATAGAATGCCTCATGTCATATACTATGCTAGTAGAACTCTCACTGGTGCTCAAAAGAATTATTCTACTACTGAGAAAGAGTTGCTAGCTGTAGTATTTACACTTGATAAATTCCGTCCATACCTTTTGTGTTCTAAAGTGGTTGTGTTTACTGATCATGCTGCATTAAAACACTTATTGGTTAAGAATGACACTAAGCCAAGACTCATTAGATGGATTTTGTTGCTCCAAGAGTTTGATATTGAAATGAAAAATAAGAAAGGTTCTAAAAATTCTGTTACAGACCACTTGTCCAGAATATTTACTGAGTATACTGATGACTCAGTTGGATTTTTTGACCACTTTCCTGATGAGCAACTATTTGCTGTGTCACGTGCTTCATCCATACCCTCACCTCTTCCAAGCCTCCGCGACCGCGCCTAGACGTCACGGATGCGGTGGACCTGCTGTCGCTCGAAGATGAACATCCAGAGCGTACCGTGCAGCTCGGGCGAGACGTACCGGCCGAAGGTCGGTAGTCACTTGTTTCCCTTCTACAAGAATATAAGGATGTTTTCGCCTTCGGAACTGAGGAAATGCCCGGAATTGCCGCAACTGTGATAGAACATCACTTAAATGCTGATCCCCGACACAAACCTGCTATCCAGAAGAAGCACCATGTGGGTCCTGAACGGGCGGTCGCGGCTAATACCGAGGTGCAGAAGTTGTTGGAGGCTGGATTCGTTCGAGAATGCGACTACCCTGAGTGGGTCTCGAATGTGGCACTGGTCGAAAAGCCGAACGGGACATGGAGAATGTGCATGGACTTCGCAGATCTCAACAAGGCCTGTCCAAAGGATAGCTACCCTTTGCCCAAGATCGACAAGCTAGTGGACGCCACGGCCGGTCATGCCTTGCTGAGCTTCATGGACGCATTCTCCGGGTACCACCGAATACCCCTTTCCCCGAGCAATCAGGAAAAAACTGTGTTCATCACGGACCGCGGTCTCCACTGCTATAAGGTGATGCCTTTCGGCCTGAAGAATGCGGGGGCAACATACCAGCGTCTGGTCAATAAGCTGTTCAAGCTGCTTATCGGACAAACCATGGAAGTCTATGTCGATGACATGATAGTGAAGAGTAAAGCTGAAGAAGACCACAGATGTGACCTGAGGAAGACGTTTGAAATACTTCGAACGTTTAACATGAAGCTAAGCCCGAAAAATAGGGTTCGATCGGGAAAGTTGCTCGGTTTTATGATTACCCATCATGGCATCGAGGCAAATCCAGACAAAATACAGGCTGTCTTAGATATGAAACCGCCTCGGAACGTGCGAGAAGTGCAGCGTCTCACAGGTTGCATAGCAGCCCTTGGGCGATTCATGTCCTGTTTTGCGGACAAGTGCCAGCCTTTCTTCCGCGTCCTGGGCCAAAAGAGCAATTTCAATTGGGATGAATAGGCAGACAAGGCTTTCCAGGCCTTAAAAGCATACTTGGTTCAACTGGCCAGGATCGCAAAGCCAGCAGAAGGAGAAGTCCTGGTGTTGTATCTAGCTATGTCGGAGCATGCTGTCAGTGACATCCTCGTGGCTGAGCGCGTGCAGCAGGAGCAAATACCAGTGTATTACGTAAGCTACGCCTCAACTATCCCCTCATCGAAAAATTTGCGTACGCCCTGGTGATGGCCAGTCGGAAGCTTAGGCCTTACTTCGAAGCCCATAAGATCTTGGTCCTAACTGACCAACCTTTATGTAATGTCCTTCAGAAGCTAGATGCCTCAGGTCGCCTCTTGAAGTAGGCTGTTGAACTTTCCCGCTATGATCGGGCCTTCAAACCGTGACGGGCCATCAAGGCTCAAGGATTAGCCGATTTTTTCGTTGAGAGCACCGAACCCACTAAGGCAGCTGCCCGACCACGGCCATGGAACCTGTATGTCGATGGCTCATCCACTAAGGATGGTAGTGGGGTCGGCCTCATCATTGAAAGCCCCCTTGGGGCGCAGTATGAGCACGCCCTTAAGTTTATGTTCAAGGTGTCCAACAACGAAGCCGAGTACGAAGCCCTCGTTGCAGAAATCGAGCTCTACTATACCACAGGAGCCGATTTCGTCCAAGCTTTTTCTGACTCCCAGCTCGTCGTCAGCGAACTTAATGGGTCTTATGAGGTAAAGGACACCGTCATGGCTGCGTACGTTCAACGGGTGCGTGAGGCCGCAAGGTTGCTTCAACATTTCTCCATTACATACATCTCGTGTTTGGAGAATTGGTAGGCAGATGCCCAGTCCAAATTGGCAAGTTCCTCAGATGATGGAAAGCCCAAGAATATTCAGTGGAAAACTCTAACGGAAAGAAGCATTGACCTGCATGAGCTGCAATGGCTTGACAGAAGCCCAACCTGGATGGAACCTATACGGGCATACCTCACTGATGGGATGCTGTTCGTGGACCCCAAGGAAGCCGAAAAAGTCAGGAGGAGGTCGAATTGGTTCATCTTCTACCAGGGGATTCTCTATAAGTGGTCATTTGCCCAGCCTTTGCTACGATGCGTGACCCCGGAGGAAGGTAAACGAATATTGGAAGAACTGCATGATGGCATTTGCAGCTCGCATGTGGGTGGCCGGGTTCTAGCTATTCCGGCTATACGGACCGGCTACTACTGGCCTAGTCTGCGGGAGGATGCAATTGCCCTGGTGCGGACCTCCGATAAGTGCCAGAAGTTTGCCCCCGTTCAGCGGACCACTTCCACCCTCCTAACGCCAATCATCAGCCCACTCTCGTTCGCCACGTAGGGTATGGACATCTTAGGCCCTTTCCCCAAGGCTACGGGCCAGCACAAGTACCTTTTTGTAGCGGTAAATTACTACACGAAGTGGATTGAGGCTGAGGCTGTCGCCTCTATAGCTACTGCCAAAGTGTGCAAATTTATATGGCACAACATCATTACGCGTTTTGGCATCCCCTGCGCCATCATCTTCGATAACGGCCGACAGTTTGATGCTACCAAGCTTACGGACTACCTCCATAACTTGGGTTGCCAGGCTCGCTTCACAGTCGTTGTACACCCCCAAACCAATGTCCAGGCCGAGGCGGCCAACAAGTCCATTCTCCATGGTCTACAGAAGAAGCTCGATAATGCCAAAGGAAAATGGGTGGACGAGTTGCATGGCGTCCTCTGGTACCTTCACACAACCGAAAAGACGGCTACAGGTGAAAGCCCGTTTATGCTCGCCTACGGTTCCAAGGCGGTCTTGCCCGTCGAGGTGGCCCTTCATACCCATCGGCTGATCACCTTCCAGGAAGCGTTAAATAACGCAGCACTCCGAGAAGCTCTTAATCTCTTACCGCCCATTCGCCGTGATGCCCTTCTTCATGGGGCTCTCTATAAATTATGCATCGTGCGGCGGCATAATCGCTCAGTACGGGTTCACCCGATCCACGTCGGCGATCTCATCCTTCATCGCACGGAAGCTGTTGGTCGTGCAGGGGAACATGAAAAGCTAACTGCCAATTGGGAAGGCCCCTACAAGGTCACTGCGCAGATCCGCCCTGGCACCTACTGGCTGGAAACCCTCAAGGGCAACCCCCATCCCGCGAGCCTGGTATAGTAGCAATTTGCGGAAGTATCACCCCTAGGCTTATTTTGTTCTGTTCTTTGTTTACCATGTATCTCGTGCACTCTTCGTATTGAATATCAAGACCCGGGGGGTCGTCTTTTCGCACCCCTGCTGTTTATCCTCAGTCATGCAGCACGACCTTATGGCCAATCGCTACACTGTTAGCCCCTATGCGGGCTAAGGGTCCTAGAGCATGGCCTTAAAGCCGGTCGCTACACTCCTAGCCCCTATGCGTGCTAAGAGTCCCAGAGCACAGCCTTATGGCCGGTCGTTACACTCTTAGCCCCTATGCGGGCTAAGGGTCCTAGAGCACGGCCTCAAGGCCGGTCGCTACACTCTTAGCCCCTATGCGGGCTAAGGGTTCTAGAGCACGGTGTTAAGGCTGGTCGTTACACTCTTAGCCCTATGCGGGCTAAGGGTCGTAAAGCACGGCCTTATGGCCGGTCGCTATACTCTTAACCTCTATGCGGGCTAAGGGTCCCAAAGCATGGTTTTTTGTCCTTTCGTTTGGGGGAGCCACCGTCATAATAATTAAGTACAACTATGAAACGAAAGACCAAAAGAAAGAATATCCTACAAAGCCAGACATGCCAGAGCAATGAAAAGAAGATTCTTTTATTAGAAGTATAACATAACAGCACAATCTTTTACAGTCATTGCTGAAAATAGGAATGAGTGAAACAGGGGAAAGGGGGGCTACACATCGAGCTCTTCGTCGTCCTCGCACCCATCCTCTTCGAATCCACCAGCCTCAGCCTCCAAAGGGTTCGTGGCCTCATCCTCCCTAGCTTCACCCTCAGATGAAAGGGGGATAAACTCAACCTCCTCAGGATCGCGGCCCCCCGCAGCAGCCTGTTCGCACTCGTCAACGAAGCCCAGATAGGCCTTAAAGTACCGGTCGTCTGAGAATTCGCCCGCGAGAGTCAGCAAGACCTTGCGGAGATAGACGAGGGTCTCCGAGTGGCCCTGCTAGTAGCCCTGCTCCTTGGCTTGGACAGTATCGGCTGCGGCTTTCTCCAGCTGGTGCTGTAACTCTTTCTGTTCACCTTCGCGGCCCTCGAGATCTACCTGCAGCCTCTCACAATGTCTCTAATATCGAGAGACGAGCCCCTCAAGACGTCGGCACTTTGCAACGGCCCTTACGCCTTTTGCGAAGACATCGGCCATGGCCATCTCCTCTTCGGATACCTTTGGGGGGTCTAAAGTCCCGGGGGAAGCTAGCGCCCAGGATTTCACTATGTCTTGGACAAGAGAAAGCCTGGTCTGGCGTCCGCCCTGATAAAATTGGCCGAAGGCAGCGGAACAAGCAAGGGGGAGGTGCCAGTACCCGGAGTCGTGGCCCCTGCGCCTCAGGTAGGAGTCGGATGCACTTCTTGGGCAGGGGTTCGCTCCCCTGTTGATCGGCTCCCTGACGGACGAGCGGTGGGACGATCAGCCCGTGCTCCCTCCACCGGTGAAGGGGGTCTCTCCTACAGGACCCTCGGTCCTCTGTTTCTTGCGGACCGGTAGACTTACAGCAGGCCTCTTTCCGTAAGGAACAAGGGAGGGCGCCTGCAAGAGTAGGTTAAGTCAGTAGTGAGGCGAAGGAGGGAAGAGTGCATAAATCCACACATCGTACCTTTTTGGCTTGCTGATTGACACGAAGCTGCCTCTCTTCCTCCCGTCTCCGCTCAGCGGCAGCCGCCACCTGTTCTGGCATGGCATCCCCGATTTCAAAGACCGTCAGCCGGGTCCTCGCCTGATATGCATAGAATAAATAAGAAGTCAGGTCAGCACCAGGCGAAAAGTAGACCAGTATGGCAACAGCTAAGTGCCCTTAGTAATATTCTTAAGTATCAGAAGGCTGGCCGCAGCAAGAAATAAGTCATTCGCAAAAAACTTTAGCCTAGGGGGCCAATTTAATGGCTCTTGGTCACTAGATTTGCTCCTCCTCTTCTCAGGCCCTTTCACCGACTCGATTGCCTGCGTGATAAACCTTGGGATTGGCCGAGGCCTATCATCCTCGCGAATATAAAGGATAAAGTAGCGGGTTGTGCGTCGCTCCTCTGCGGTCGGCTAACCGAAGGGATTTCGAACGGGTTTCCCCTCATTCCATTTGGGGATGTCGCCCCAACCCGATTCCCGACGCAGTAACAAAAGTACTTCCAGTACTTCAGTTTTGACTCCTTCTCAATGGCCGTCATGAAACCCGGCCTATTATTAAAGCAATACCAACCTAAATCCCTAGTCTCCTTGGGGGCCCTCTGCACTGTGTGAACCAAGCTCAACGCCCTAGCCAAGCAGGCTGAGCCGCGCAGTTCACAAGTTGCAATGAAAGAACAGATATTGTGCCAAGATGTAGGCACAATCTGCACTGGCACGAGCTCGTGTTTATTCAGAATTTCCCTGATCACAGGATGCAACGGGAAACGGAGACCATAGTTAGGGGCCGCCCGATATACGGCTATACACTTGGCGGGCGGTTCATTCACGGTGGCGTCCGGCTCGAGAAGCACGAAAGAATATCCAGCGGGCAGAAGGTGTTGTTTCTCGAGGGCAAACCTCTTAAGCTTTCCAACAGCCCTAGGATCGGGGAAGTGACTCCCTGGGCTGTCCTGTGGGTTTCAGCGGGTTGGGGCCCCGGGAAACTCCGGCCCTTTGGCTAAGATTTCGGTGACTGTAGGCGCACGACCCTTCGGCGTCGACCCCGTCGGCCCTGACGATGATCCGGTAGAAGAGCTTTTCGAAGCCCCCTCTGAGGACGAACTTCGCGAAGAGTGCCCAGATGCCGGGTCGTGCGAGCACGACTGGGAAGAAGTGCTAGATCTACAGGAGGCCGCCTCGGCCTCCGGGTCTAATGGAATAGGAGCTGAGCGAAGATTACCTAGTGTGGCCTCGGCCAGCAGCTCGTCTGGGGACTGCATGCGGGGGGTAGACTTCGTCTTTGCCATCTTGCGAACCTGGAAGTCGGGCACATAATTAGCAATTGTGATCTCCCAAGGGTATATTACCTCCACCTTGGGACTAAGAATGCTTGGGGTGGAGGAATACTCGTAGCTGGACTATGAGGGCATGCCTGGCTCAAAAAGGGGAACGGTGTAGGGAATCTTTTTTGGCTCCCTACACTGATTCTGTCGGGGGATGCTAGCCACCGCCCGACCATCAATAAGGGCCGGGAGGCTAGAGAATTGCGGGTGCCAGCCCTTTATTTGGGGACCATCTTTCCCCTCATGGACGTCCCCACTAGACGAGCAAGATCATGATATAATATACAATAAATAGTGCTTTGAGAGAACGTGAACGTATACCTGTGAACGATAAAGATTCAAAGACCAGGTTGAAGGTAGGAAGGGCGCCTTCAAACTACCCTTTGAAGATACAAAGAAAAGCTTGAGGCACTGTAGTAAAGTTTGAAGAAGGAGGAGGGAGGACGTAGTAGAGCTTCTCTTTCTAGAAACAGGTTTCTCTCTCTAAAATGCTGAAAGTGCCAAGAACACAAATGACCTCCCTTGAAGGATGCTCACCCCTTTTTATAGAATGAAAAGGAAGGGCACACACCCCTATGCACCTCGACAGGTGCGCCTCCTCCCAACCAACGCCACGTGGTGCCCCGATTGAAGCTACGTCATTGGTGATGCTTAAATAGCAAGAGTAGCACAGCCTTAGAGGCTGGTCGCTACACTCTTAGCCCCACTGGTCGTCAAGCACGGCCTTAAGGCCCGTCGCTACACTTTTAGCCCCAATGGGGGCTAGGGGTCATCAAGCATGGCCTTAAAGGCCGCTCGCTATACTCTTAGCTATACTGGGGGCTAGGGGTTGTCAAGCACGGCCTTGGAGGCAGGTCGCTACACTCTTAGCCCCGTTGGGGGCTAGGGGTCGTCAAGCACGGCCTTAAGGCCGACCGCTACACTCTTAGCCATCCGAGGGCTAGGGGTCGTCAAGCACGACCTTGGACGTCAGTCGCTACACTCTTAGCCCCGCTGGGGGCTAGGGATCGTCCAGCACGGCGTTGGAGGCCGATCACTACACTCTTAGCCCCACTGGGGGCTAAGGGTCATCATGCACGGCCTTAGAAGCCGGTCGCTACACTCTTAGCCCTGTTGGAGGCTAGGGGTCGTCAAGCACGGTCTTGGAGGCCGGTCGCTACACCCTTAGCCCCGCTGGGGGCTAAGGGTCGTCAAGCATGGCCTTGAAGGCCGATCGCTACACTCTTAGCCCCGCTGGGGCCTAGGGGTCGTCAAGCATGGCCTTAAGGCTGGTCGCTACACTGTTAGCCATACTGGGGGCTTGCCCTTGGGGGCCTGTCGCTACACTCTTAGCCCTACTGGGGGCTAGGGGTCATCAAGCATGACCTTAAAGCCGGTCGCTGCACTCTTAGCCCCAATGGGGGCTAGGGGTCATCAAGCATGGCCTTAGAGGCCGCTCGCTACACTCTTAGCCATACTGGGGACTAGGGGTCGTCAAGCATGGCCTTAAGGCCGGTCGCTGCACTCTTAGCCCCAATGGGCTCTAGGGGTCATCAAGCATGGCTTTGGAGGCCGCTCGCTGCACTCTTAGCCATATTGAGGGCTAGGGGTCGTCAAGCACGACCTTGGAGGCCGGTTGCTACACTCTTAGCCCAACTGGGGGCTAGGGGTTATCAAGCACAGCCTTGGAGGCCAGTCGCTACACTCTTAGCCCCGCTGGGGGCTAGGGGTTGTCAAGCACTGTCTTGGAGGCCGGTCGCCCGACTTTTAGCCCCACTGGGGGCTTCGGGACGTCAAACACAGCCTTCGGCACCGGTCGCTACATTCTTAGCCCCAATGGGGGGCTAAAGATCATTTAGCACCTCGTAATATGCACACAACATTTGTGACAAGAAATAGATTTTTCATTGTGATAATCCCGATCAGTACAGACAGTTAGGGGGAAAACAAGATAACACAAAGGGTGCAAGATAAAAGCTAGGTCTACTCCTCGTCACTCGAGGGGGCAAGAGGAACGGCCGCTACTGCAGCCTCTCCCTGGACATCGCGAGCGCCCCTGATCTCCACTTCTCAGGCAAGCAGTAAAGCTGTGCCCCCGGATCATGGGGTCCATAATATGCATTCGGCCCTCAAAGTCCGACCACCTCAAGCCCACCAGTAAAGACCTCATGTTCTCAGCGGTACACTCGTGAACCGCGCCAAGCTCGAGCATCTCATTCAGCAGCATAGCATAGAACGTCGCCTGGACGATCTCAAGCATTCTCGACTCAGCAGCCGCGGTTTCGGACTCCGCCAACGAAAAGCGCAGGCGCAGAACGTTGAAGTCCTGAGGAATAGTGCGAGGCGGGTGAGTGGCGTTTCTCCCGTGCCAGGCGAAGGCCTCCTTGACGTAGTTGGCGATCTCTCTCGTGCTATGAGTAGGGGGAAATGCCATATTCACAGTACAGGCGATCACCAAAAGTTCCTTCTGCAGATGTGTTCTATAGGAACTCGCGAAGGAGAGGGGCGGAGTATTTATAGGGAGCGCGGGAAATAGCAGGCCAGGAAACTCACCCAAGGGCCCAGTATCCAACCCTTCCTCGACACATGTCCCTTCCTCCCCATGTATAAAAAAAAGAGAGAAAAAAGAGAGGGGCAGCAAAGGAAATAGAAACAGAACAACGAGCACGGCCTTCATTGATAAATATCATAAGCGATTCAAGGCGACACCTGGGAGAGGCAAAAGGGGGGCCGCTCACTATGGTGCTACACTAAGTTATGTGGAGGCCCCGTCTCTCGAGGCCACATCCTCGGCTGCCGCTCCTCCGCTCGAGCTTCTGCCTTACCCATCGGCCCTCGCACCTTCGCTTGAATGGCCTTTTGGGTAGAACCGAGCCTCATAGGCCCGGTCGCCAAACAACCAAATCCACGACTCAAATGCTCCCCAGTGCAGCTCAGTTAGGACCACCTCTAACGATCAAAGCCTTGGTCCATGCAGCACCCCGAGCCTCTTGGCCACGTTGAGAAGCATTGCATAGAAATTCACTTGTGGTAGCTCAGGAAGCTCAAACTGGGCGGCCGCCTGCTCAGCCGTCGCCAAGTCAAAATCCGGGCATAGCCATCGGAGGTCTTTCAGGAACGGTGATGGGGGAAAGGCTTTCCCCCGCCGGTGCCACTGAAAACGGCGAACGACAAACTCGATCATCGATTTGGTATCAGGGGAATGCGAAAACGCCATGGAGAGAAGTCCGGTCGCAATTGTTGCCCAATAAGAAAGTGGTAAGAGCCCTGCACTGAAAGCTGCCTTTTATGGTGGAAATGGCAACAGTTTCGACATAACACTGTGCACGCCTCATAACCTGTGCACCGGTGGACGACGGCCCCAGAACCGTTCATTGTCAAGGCGCGATTCCCAAGTACCTCTAGATGCATGACGCTTGAAAAACCGGTGGTCCACATTTGATGTATCCTCTAGGGAAAGTCAAGAGGATGGGAAAGATGTAAGCAAAGTGCAAGAAGTTCAAGGCAACTTTGAAACCACAAACTCACCTTAGACTTGGATAAGCAACCGGAACTAACACCAACCTTGGATACAGAAACACCACCAAGGAAAGATGTTAGGGCCCTTAACCACCCCTTGGATACAGAAACACCACCAAGAAGGAGTTAAGACTCTTGCTAGATCACCACTCAACCCGGCCAAAGGAAGAGATAAGCTAGAAGAGAGTTTGGGAGTTCAAAGGAGCAAAGCTCAACTTTATTTCATACAAATGCTTGAGTGAGTGGCCGGCCAAGCCTTGGGGGGGTATTAATACAAGCTTTTCAAGTACAAGCATAGGCCTTAGGTTGCACTACAAGCTAAACTAGGCAAAAATACAAAGATCAAATCAAAGCAAAAAAGGATAGATGCATCCTCCACTTGACACCTCTTCAATGCTAATCTTGAGGATGATGTGTCGATCTTGGGGTGAATGGAAGCTTCCTTGGCAGCTTGGTACTTCCCATAATGACTCTTGCAAGTGGCTAAGCATGGAAAAGAGCAAAACACCTCACTCCTCTCTCTCTTGTACCGGCTGGACATGTACCGGGTAAAGGGATGTTTTTGTGCAATGTTTTGGTGGTTAATAGCTCTATATGTGTGTAATTTGGCTGAGTTTTTTTATGGCCATTTGATAATATTTTTAAAGTACTTTCAAGCCATAAAAGTTTCAAACCAAATAGAGGAGAAAAAGTCCACCAACACAGCCCTTAAATTCGGACAGTCCAGTTTCTGGCCAGAATGTAGTGTTTGACTTGGCTTGAGGTTTTGAGGTACCAAATGATCTCCAAATGACTTGCAAGAGGTCTTGATGGAAAGAGCACATCTTGAACTTAAACTTAGGCTTCCTGCAACCCCATTTCAGCCTTGGGAAGTTTAGGAAATAACGTGCACAAAACCGGGTTTGTGCACGCCTGAAATTCCAGTTTTGAGGAAATAATTTCCTTGTTCCCTTAGGTTGATTTCTTGCATCTTGGACATGAGGTTTGGACCTTTTGGGCTCCCTTGATGGCCATGGATCATGTTAGGGGATGGACCTCCATCAACATTCTACCCGACTGCTCGATCAGACTTGACGTACGAATAGAATGTGGGGGGCTAAGTGATTCAGGATAAATCTGATTTACCTCATATGAGCTTCGATTAAACTATTACCTCGCAAGCCAAGCCTATACGAGCGTACAAGGTCCCGAAGGAGCCTCCCTAGGGTTCCCCTTAAGCCCATGATCGCTCAAGGGCCCAAAGCGCAACCCTAGAGGGGGCCTACTTTGGGCCCATCCGAACCCACGTGGGCCCCTTAGGTAGAGTTATCATTACACCCTTCCCTCAGAAGGCTATAAATAATGGCCTGCTTTTTTCGAGAAAGGGGTTAACTACGGTGGACACTGAATTGACTCTACTTCTTAGGCTCCAATTTGGACAGACACACTAACGTGACTGTCGAAGAGGCCTTCCCCAGTCCGTAACCCGGGGTTGCCTTTTTAGCAGGTCGGACCGCTCGGAGTCAAGGACGATGAGGCGTTGACTTCTAGCTGTCAGATAAACCCGTCCCTGTGTCCCACGTCTCCAGCAACAGTATCTCAAAGGATTCCTAGATTGTACTGAATCATATATTAACCGTTGACATAAGTTGAGTGTTTAACAATTACTTTTCTCAATTTCTTTAACCTTAGTCTATTTGCATGAACTTTTCTTCGCTTCAATTTCTCATAGGATAACATTTAATATTCAAATCTTGAAAATGTCATTTGTCTTTGTCATTTCGAATAATTTTGATATAAAACTAAAAAAAATCTCGTTAAAATCATAACAATGTACAAAAGAAGAAAATAAGGAAAAATAAATTTGGAAAATTTTAGATATGTAACATCATCAAAATTCTAAAATATAGTTGCCAAAGAAAGAAGTTCAATACAAATTACGTCAAATAAGAGCATAAATAAAGAAAATTAGTAAACCCTGTTAAAGATTTGAAAAATAGAAAATACAATTTTCAAAACTACAAAAATAATTACACCAAACATTTTTCACTATATTTGTG
This sequence comes from Carnegiea gigantea, assembly GCA_029747015.1. NCBI lineage: Eukaryota > Viridiplantae > Streptophyta > Magnoliopsida > Caryophyllales > Cactaceae > Carnegiea > Carnegiea gigantea. The sequence continues at coordinate 49,150 of JAKOGI010002380.1, forward strand.
TTATCAAATTATATTACCAAAATATTTAGAAAAAAGACTCAACTCTAACCGAACTTTATGACTATAATTAGATTTTTTTGGGGGGCGGGTAAAAGGTGCCCTCGTATTTCATGTTATCAAAACTTAATTGTAGAATAGTAAATCATGGCATACCCTACTATGGCCATGTTTAATAAGGAAAAATAGAATGCAATGGAATTAATGAGCGATCCCTAAGGGATGAGGACTAAAATTTGAATCCTAAACTCATGTGTTTGGAGAGAAAAAGAATGGAATCAACTTTCAATCCTTATTGTTTCGCTGTGGATTATAGAATGGAATCAAATATGTTTTATTTAAAAAGAATAATAATGATTAATGATGATTAATAATAATAATAATAGTAGCAATAATATTAATAATAATAAACATTATTATCACTATAAATAATAACTATTATTAATATTAATAATAATTATTATTAATAATTGTTATTAATATTAAAAATAATAATTATTAACATTATTGTTGATGAATAATAAACAATAATAAGTATTGTTTTTAATGGTTAATAATAATTAATCATAATAATAATTATCAATAATAATAATTAATAATAATTTTTATTAATATGAATAATAATCATAGTAATTAATAATGTTCATAATAATAATAATAAATATTGTTATTAATGTTTTTTTATGATAAGAAATATTGATATTAATATTAACACTATTAATTATTATTAATACAAGTATTAATAATAAAAATAATTAATAATAAACTTAAAATTAATAATAAAAATATAATTAATGATAATATTAATAATTATTATTACTAATTATCATTATTAATTAATAATAACAATAATTTTTAATATTATTAATAATAATTATAATTATAATTATAGTTATAATTATAATTATTATTTTTTATTAATCATAACAATAATTATTAATATTAATAAATAATAATAATTACAATAATAATGACTATTAATGTTGTTAATAATTATTGTCAGTAATGTTGATAACGATAATTATTAATATTAATAATAATAATTAATAATAAAAAATAATTAATGATACTTATTTTTAATAATTGTAATGAGTGATAATAATTATTAGTAACTAATAATTCATTTTTATTATTATTGTTATTACTGTTATTATCATCATCATCATCATCATCATCATCATCATCATCATCACTATCATTATTGTTGTTGTTATTATTATTATTATTGTTATTATTATTATTATTACTACTACTACTATTACTACTACTACTACTACTACTATTATTATTATTATTATTGTTGATACTACTACTACTACTAATAATGATAATAATGTTAGTGATGTTGTTTCGAGAGGGTTGGAGACTTGAAACCCTTAGAAATGGGAGGGTTGAAGTTCCTTAAAGTTGGGAGGAACTTGATATCTCTATCTATTAAGTTAATCTCTTTAAGGTGCTCACCAAACACAAAAAAGTAGAACTTGACACCTAAGAGTTCAAGATCCATTCTATTTTATGCCACCAAACAACCCCTAATACACTTTAAAGAGTCCTAAATCTAGAACAGACTAAATGTCTGCAGAATTGAATCAAGGAGAAGCAATCAGTTTCTATTTGTTGGAATACTCTTCTATTCCTCTCTCTCCAATAGGTGCAGACAAAAGCTAAATGTCTAAAAACTACTAAATCACCTTAGAGGGGGTGAATAGGATGATGATTAATATCGCAAATTAATCAAAAAATAAAGAGCGGAAAGATAAACGTGGACAAAATACAAGAACTTTTTAATAAGGTTAGCCTCAACCAGGCTTAGTCCCCACCTAAAATTCCCTAATTCTAGGATTGACCCAATTTTATTAGGAGTGATAATTACAATTCTAGAGTACATTGTGCTCTAAGTTTCAAGTCACAAGTTGATACCTTCAACTAGGCTTGATAGAGTTGACCCTTCAACTCTATAATCTCACCCAATTAGAACTTGAACAATACAAATCAAATGTAATAGAAGCAAATTAAAGCTCAATGTATGCCAATAAGTGCTTGAGTAATGTGTATGCCAATGAGTGCTTCCTCTTCTTGTTGTGTTCAGCGTTCAACCAGCTTTTATATTTATAGCAAAGACTTGGAGGAATCACTAGAAGCTAGCCATTAGACTCATCCCTAAATTCGGCTTCAGTTCAAGGCCTTGAACAGCAATTCAAGGTCCTTGAAGATCTCACAATTCCAGCAAGTAACGGCTAAGTGGCTATTTTTCGCTGATTTGAGATTTCATGCAACAGTCACTCTATTTTTGACTGATTGAGAATCTTGTTGATGTGATTTGCAATTCCTTCCATGATCAAGGCAAATATCAAGCATTTAAAAATTGAAATCTTATTGAGGAAAGTCAAATATTTACCAAATGAAAATCCCTAATAAAATGGGATATTGCATAATCAACCATGCTCATAATATAATATGATCAACCGTAATATTATCAACCACAATCAGCATTTTAAAAGTTGAAATCTCATGATAACTTTATCAACCGTAATTAGAATCATATAATCAAGAATTATATATCAATAAATATCTATCAAGTTTGAAATATGCATTTCACGCAAAACCAAGTCAAGAGGGTTTTAACGGAGTCAACAAAAGCAATCAAAGCAATATACAGTTTCGCTCTTTCCTTCATACCTCCGTCTTTCTGTAAACAAGCTTCATGCCAATCATTCCATCAGTCATCCCCAATCTGGATGTGGATTATATCTTGGAAGATCTGTTTGCAAACGGACATTGTGAAACAGCAATAAAAAAGCAGATGGCATCGTGTTTCATCTTGCCAGGATGTTATCCCAAATGTCTAAACTCTATCCTTTGTCAACAGCTTTAGATGAGCAATAGCCACATTATAATTGCAAATCTAGGCACTCTACCCTGAAGCCAAAACCAATGGATACCAAGGAACATGATCACCTTTCCTTCTGATCCATTCATGACCATCCCTAGTTGTACACTGCCCATCAGATCTTAATATCCAGCTTGGTAGACTTAGCTGCAGCCTTCCAATTCCAAAAATGACTTTCCCTCCAAGTAGTGATGGTGTACCCATTTTTTAATCCATAATTAGGATTCTTCGGCATGCTTAATTCATTTTTTGGTTCAATTATTAACTGTTCATAAAGTACGAGATCTACAAAACAAACAAAGAAATAAGTTTTAAAAAGCATTTTTTTTTAAAGTTTTTAAAGAAATACATAAATTTTTGCATTTTTTAACCCACAAGAAGGGGGGGGGGGAGCGTTATGTGAAATTGCCATTGACGTAAATGTATATTTCATCGGTAGCCCAGCAAGTATGTCGTCGGGTACGTCAAACTCCCGTGATTCACCCTCAAAACATATTGGTTATCTGTGGGCAAGATCATGTGCTACCCCATTGCCCCGTCTATTTACAAAAGACGAGTAATAGAAATCATATTCTCAACAAAAGAAATAATTTCACTAACGAAAAGACCAAATGAGTTATCCAGAACTGACTTATTCTGAAGTGCTTAGAACAATTGTAGGCAGTCGGTTTCGATGATTAAGTTGCAGAAAGCATGCTTATGGGCAGATCCAAGTCCATGGAGACACGCTCTAGCCTCTTCAATAGCTGCTCTAGCAAAGCCCTTACTGTACCTGACTGCAGCAAGAAGCACATTACTATCATGGTCACGCAAATTTGAGTATTTAGCTTGACCCAGCCTGCCATAGGAGGAGTCCATGAGGCGGGAAGTGATGCTACTGACGACTCCAAAACCTGGTCCATATTCTTAAGCTCCTGAAAACTGCAAACGTCGGCTATGGCTCTTTTGCCTAGCACCTCCAAATTTGAGTCAGGTTGCTTGAAAATGAATCGATTCCTAGTGTTCTAGCACTCCCACATAACGGCAAGAAAGTCACCAAACTGGTCATCTTCTAATAACTCCGTTGCTTTAGCAATGCAGTCTGCAATGGAGCAGAACCTGCCAGTCCAAAGAGATCTATCAAGACCATTACCTTCTCAGATATGGATAGCCAAGGGGCACTCGAGGATGGCGTGAGATGTTGTGTCTTCGGCATGACTGCACATGCTGCAGGACATAGAGAATCCGGGGACCTAGGTGGAAATATTAAGAGCTGTAGGTAGTATTCCCGCAGAGGGTCTTCAACTAAAAAGCTTAATTTGAAGGGGGGTTGTTGGAGCTCCAGATTGATGCAATAATCTCCTGTCCTGGGACGAGGCAATCCAAGATAGTTAAGAAGATTGTCAAGGAGCATGTGGTAGGCTGGGCCGACGTTGAAAGCGCCACGAGAATTGTAATGTTAGATTAGCCAATCCGCAGGCCAGGATGATCACAGTGGGGTATTAAGGATAATATTAGCATCGCAGTGAAGGAAGATTTGGCTTATCAACGGTTCCTTCCAACATCCGCCAGTATGGTCGATCAAATCACTAATTTTATAATTCTCATGAGGTGCTGACTCAGGCTTAATAGGCTCGAATGATTTAGATCGAGGCAGCCACCTATCATCCCAAATATTCAGTGAATCACCATTGCCTACCAACCAACGAGACCCTCAGATCACAACGTCTCCAGCCCCATACAAACAGTGCTGTGTGAAACTAGCTCGAGCTCAAAGAGTGGCATTGCAAATGTTGCCGTAGGAAAATGTTTAGCTTTCAAAAGATGAGCAACAAGAGAGTTATTATCTTTGATAAGGCTCCACACTTGTTTGGCAAGTAGAGCATCGTTGAAAGCTCCCATGTTTCTGAAGCCGAGCCCTCCATCGTCCTTAGACTTGTACAGTTTATCCTAGCTAATCCAATGACTCTTTCGATCTTCCCGATTGTGACCCCACTAGAAACGATTAATGGAGGATTGGATGCTTTGATATAATTCTCTAGTGAGCTTGAAATGGCTATGATGTAGATTAGGATTGCTTGGGTTACAACCTTTATTAGCACTTCCCGACCTACCCAGGAGACCAACTTGTCCATCCATCCTGACATACGCTTCTTGGTGCGATCCACTAGGAAAAGGAATGGTTTTCTCTGTGAACATCCTACAAAGGTGGGAGCTCCCAAACATTTATCATGTGATAACACTTCCGTGATGTCCAAGAGGAGCATAATCTGATTTCTTCAATTTGCTTATACTCTTTTGCTAAAAGTTACCTCCGTTTTGGAAAAATTGATGGTTGGACCAAAGGCTTGTTCATATTTAGAGAGAATGCCTTTGAGGATGTTTTCTTGAACCAAGTCAGCACCATAGAAGATGATGGTGTTATCTGCAAACAATAGAGATAATAGGAGCCCTGTCATAAATTTTGTAGCCTCGAAGAGAAGTCCTTTCAGCTACCTACATAGGAGACTCGATAAGCCTTCTGAGCAAAATAGAAAGAGGAATGGAGATAGGGGCTCTCGTTTCCGAATGCCTCTGCTCGAGATAATATGACTGCTGAGATGGTCGTTGATAAGAAAACAGAAGGATGCTGATTTGACACATCTCATAAGAAGGTCCACCCAAATAGGGTTGAAACCATATTTAAGCATGACGTCCGACAGGAAGGGCCACTTGCCTCTATCAAATGCCTTAAACATGTCAAGCTTGACGAACAAACTCCGAGATTAGACACCCTTGGGTAAAGGCTCCCGGAGTGTTTGAAACGACCGAGAGCAGCATGGGCTTTAGTTGATTGGCAATGACTTCAGTGGCCAATTTGTATACAACATTGCAGACTGACTGGTCTAAAATCTAAAATGCTCAGGCTTCGACTTCTTGGGGACGAGGGCAACAAATGTGTGGTTCAGCTTAGGCGGTATAAGATGCCCATCGGGAATAGCTAAAACAACCACGGAGGTGTCAACACCAATGCAACCCCAGAACTTTTGAAAGAAGAACGGATTCATACCATTGGGCACAGGCGTCTTATTAGGGTGCATTTGTTTCCTTGCAGTTTCAAGCTCTATTCTTTCATAAGGGTGACATAGAGAGGCATTCATTTCCCGAGTGACCCTGCATGGAATACATTCAAGCATTCATCAATATTACGAGGCTGGGAGGAGGTGAATAGATCCCTAAAAAATTATATGACAATGTCAGTGATTTCTTGATGTTGGGTGCACCACGCCCCTTTAGAGTCGAGGAGACATGTGATTGTGTTCTTCACTTTTTGGATACTAGCTCTTGAGTGCAACTAGTAGGAATTAGCATCCCCATATTTAACATAGTTCGAACGAGCCCTCTGCCACCATAAAATTTCTTCCTTCTTTTGTCATTCCCTAATGTGGCCAAGTGTTTGGCTGTGGCCAACTACATCATGGGTTTGCCTTAGCTAGGATTCAAGCTTGCAGATTTCATCACCAACATGCCCGAATGTGTTGAGGTTCCATTTAATAAGCTCATTCGAATAGTTGTATAGTCTAGTGAGAAAATTTTCTACCGCATCAGGGAGGGATACTAAGGTCCAAGCTAAGGAGATTACATCTTTGTAAGAGGACTCGGAGTACCACATATTTTCAAACTACAAACATTTAGTGCGGTGACTCCTCCTACATGAGTTGGGGTTGCATTCAGGAGCATGGGTCGGTGATCAGGCATATAACACCATGTTCTTAATAATTGTACCGTGTGAAATCGTAACCAAGATCATCGACTCCATTGTTTAGGAAGGAGTCCCTGAAGCTATCAATCGTCGACTAAGGTTTTAGGGGGCTGCTCTTTTTCTCATTATGAAAGAAAATTTCATTGCGATCGCCCCCACAAGCCAAGTAAGAGTGGAGTGGGATTTTAAGTTCGAGATAAGCTCACCTACTTTCCATTTGTATTGTCTCTCCGACCAACTGTATATACCACTAAATCTCCATGTGATATCCTCACCTTCCCATTTAACAGCGACATCAATATGGTGCGTGGAGCAAGATAGGAAATCCACACTCACCTTCCTGTCCCACTGAAGACCGAGTCCGCCTGGCCGTGCCCTAGCGTCCATAAAGATACCCAGGAAGTCACCGAGCTCACTAAGAAGATCCTCCATTTCAGCTTTTCATTTTTTGGTCTTGCAAAGCAAGACCATTTTAGGTGCCATTCTACATAGGAGACTATGAAGATTAGAAACTGCCTAGGTCACCCCTAAACCCTGCTAGTTCAAACAGAGTAAACTCATAATGCTTAGGAGGTTACTCTACAACCTCCATTGGGTTTAAGGATAATGTTCGTCCATGGTGTTATGTTTAATAATTCAAACTTTATTGTCACTATTGGGTTGTGGCCCAATTTAACCTTGACGGCCTAACGAAGAAGCAACCGCGGCCAAACAAGGCAGTTAGAGTTTTGCGGAGTTCGTGCGGCTACGACAGTTAGGGTTTGTAGAATTCTTGCTCATATAGCCATCTTCTGTAAGTCCCTCAATGGTCCTATGTAACCTCTTCAATGGGGCCCCTATGGGGCGTATACTGATATGCTGAAAAAGTGCAAAGTAACTTCTGTGCATTCCTAACCCTTTATAAAGGGCTCTCCTCTCCCCTTTCAAGTGACCAGCAAGAAATACCTACAGAGTATTCTGTTTTGACTTTCTTAGAGTTATGAGAGAGAGATTGTGAGAGAGGTTGTAATCTTGTGCTAGATCAAATCACATATCGTGATTGTGATCGCCCTTGTACTCCTCCTTCTTATAGTGGATTGTTTGGGCTCGTCGCCGTCCGTGGTTTTCCCCGTTTTGGATTTTCCACATAATTCTTGGGTGTACCTATTTTGTTCTTGTTATCCTTGTTTTACTTCTGATTATCTGTCTCATCCTATCGGTTCCACAAATTAAAGTCGCTCAATTTCTTAACAATTTACTAACAAGTGGTATCAAAGCATCAGGTTTAGGACGTCTTCAATTATGAATGTTGATATTCAGAAGTTTGATGGGGAGAGTAGTTTTAATCTCTGGAAGGTGCAGATGAGAGCAGTTCTCATCCAGCATGGGTTATGGAAGGTTCTGTAAGGACCTCACAAGAAACTCATAAAGATGACTGATGAACAATGGGCAGCATAGCAGAAAAAGAGGTGTGGATCATTGACAGATAAGGAAGGGGAGGAACTGGAGTTGAAGACAATTTCAGCTATTCAGTTGTGCCTGGCGCCACATGTCTTATGAGAGATGCTCGATAGGGCAACTGTGGTGGATCTTTGAACTCGGCTGGAGGAACTTTACATGATGAAGAGTCTCGCCAACAAGACCTATTTAAAGGAAAGGCTCTACACTTTCCATATGGCTGAAGGTACTCCTATTCGAATGCACTTGAATGATTTTAATTCTATTATTGCTGATTTGGAGAACTTGGATGTGAAAATTGAGGATGAGGATAAGGCTATTTTGGTTGTTGTGTCTTTACCCCCTTCTTATAAACACTTTAAGGAGATTATGCTATATAGTAATTCTGATACTATATCATTTGAGGATGTTAAGTCTAATTTGTTGTCTAAGAAGAAATTTGACCATGATATCCATGCTCATCCGACTGAGAGATTAGTTGTTAGGCGTAGAACAACTGAGAAAAAGGGAAACAGTAATAGGAGAAAAAGCCGTTCTTAGCCTAGGAATCCTTATCCAAATAAGACATACAATTTCTGTAGTAAATTGGGTCATATTCAGGCTAACTGTAGGAAGTTAAAAAATAAGAAAGGGAAAGAGGAAAAGGAGGATCATGGTAAGAAAACTACTACAGCTGATTGTGTTGTAGAGCCAGAGTCCAATGGTGATGTTTTGCTTGCTACTATGTCTTTGGCCACCACCTCTGGGAAGGAATTAGGTGATGATTGGGTTTTAGATTTTGGTTATACGTATCATATGTGTCCTCATAGGGACTAGTTTGCCACTTATGAGCCTGTTGATACTGGGGTTGTGCTTATGGGCAACGGTGTTGAGTTAAAAAATACCACAAGTGTACAGTGCTAATTGTAGCTAGCAACAGCAAATACGGGTCGTTTCCATAAGGAACTCGGTTTCAACCACTGAACCAGCCTTTAACACTCTATTTAGGACAGAATCTATTAGGGATGGTTTTTACTCAATAATAGTTGTATTCTACTGAAAGTTACTACTATCGCATAAATCAATATTAACGAAAATCTTGGATTGGGGTTTACCACACTATCGTGCTCCTTGGACTATAAACTAGATCATGCGAATCTGCCCACACAGGTTGCTGAAATGGAATGGTTACAAGTTAAGCATATCTATACCTTCTCTCAAAGGTCATTAGACTGGTCAAGCTATCCTAGTTATCTATTGTCATGAAATTAGAATCACGAAACCACAAGATTGAGTAACCCTTAATTCCTAATTGAAACCCCAACTATTTTCATGTTAAGAAATCCAATTCCCACTAAGTAGCTCTAGGTAGAGGATTTAACTCTCGTTAATCTCCTAAACCCCAATTACAAACATGAATCAACCCTCTCAAGCAATTCATCGAACACCTAGCATGCCAAATGAGAGTTCAATTATAATATGGGTATTCATTCACATAAATCTAGAATACGAATCCAAATCGCACAATAGGGGCTACACCCAATCCAAAACAATAAATTTAGCCCATAATCATCATCAAAATTACAACCACAATCATGAATATGAACATGATAAGAAAAACTAACTTTGAATTAAAACGCGAAAGGAAAAGGGTAAAGGAACGTACTTTCTATTGATTGAAGTAATAATCTACCAGATTTAACAATCGATTTCAATTCAAAGCTTTCAAATCAAGAACAACCAATATGAATCTTAAAAACCTAAAGTCGTCGTTTTTGAGAGAGAAAGAATGAGAGAAGGAAGAACTCTTGAATTACAACGCCAAATTACAATTAAATGGGAAGAATTAAAGTGGCACGGTGCCACCGTGACACTTTGCTGTCTCGCGTTTTCTTGCTTCCTTAGGAGGCACGGTCACTCTGCCTGGTATGGTGCCCCCATGCCACTTCCTCTTGGCTTGAAATCTACCTTTTTGGCTCCTATTTGGCGTGATATTAGCCGGTTTTCCTCATTTCTTTCAATCGAATTCCTGAAAACACAGAAACACAACATTTAGGCAGATTTGGAGTAAAGAATAACTAATCAACTTCTATACTCTTGAAGTTTTACCAAAAATCACCAAAATGAGGGGCATGTCTAAAAGGGGTAAAATAGAGGTTTATTACAAGGTTGCAGGAATAGGTACTATGCAGATTAAAACTCATGATGGTGTAGTTACAACCTTGTCTAAGGTTCGTTACATTCCTGATATGACTCATTGTTAGATATCCTTGGGTACTCTTGAGACTAATGGTTGTAGGATTACTATAGAGAGTGGTGTCCTAAAGGTGATAAAGGGTGCCATGGTGTTGATGAAGGGACTGCGGCACGGAAGCTTCTAAATCCTGCAGGGAATTACAGTTACAGGACCAGCTGCAGTTTGTATAACTCTCGCAGATGTTGATGCTATGAGGTTATGGCATATGAGATTGGGTCATATGAGTGAGAAACGGATGACTATTCTGAGGAAGAAAGGTTATCTGGGTAGTGCTGGTATGAGTAAGCTTGACTTCTGTGACCACTGTGTGTTTGAGAAGCAGAATAGGGTAAGTTTCTCCACAGTGAAGCACCGTACACAGGGGATCCTTGATTACATTTATTCTGATACGTGGGGTCCTTCGAAGGTTCCTTTTCTTGGAGGTAAGCGCTACATGTTGACTTTTGTTGATAATTTCTCACGCAAAGTTTGGGTTTACTTCTTGAGACAGAAAAATGAGACATTCTCCATGTTCAAGAAGTTCAAGGCTCTAGTTGAGAATCAGACTGGGAGAAAGGTCAAGTAGCTTAGGACTGATAATGGTCTTGAGTTTGTTGAGTCAGAGTTCAATGAGTTCGGCGCGGTGAATGGTATAGCTAGGCACAGAACTTTGGTTGGAAAACCACAGCAGAATGGAGTTGTAGAACAGATCAATAGGACTCTACTCGAGAAAGCTTGTTGTATGCTCTCTAATGCAGGGCTTTGGGATTGCAAAGCTTTCTGAGCTGAGGCTATTTCTACAGCCTGTGATTTGGTGAATCGTTCACCAGACACCTCCATCAACTTTCAGATTCCAGAAGAAGTATGGTCAGGTAATCCTGTTGACTATTCTGTTTTGAGAATATTTGGATGTCCTATTTATGCCCATGTGAATAATGGGAAGTTAGCCCCTAGGGCTATCAAATGCATGCTTCTTGGTTATGCATATGAGTCTAAAGGATACCGCATGTGGTGTCCTGAGTCTAAGAAAGTTATTCAGTGCAAGGATGTAACTTTCAATAAGATTGTTATGTTGTCTTCTGGAAAGAATCCTGTTGTTTCTTCTACTGGTGCATGTGATAAGGAGGATGCCAGTAGGAGTGTGGAGATAGAGGTGGAGACTGTTGCTGCTCAAGGTGGAGCTACTGATCAACCCAATAGGGAGGTTCAGGTTACTGAACTTGGTATTATCAGTTCTGATCAGTCTGAGGTGGAGGTTGATTATTCTATAGCTTGTGATCGTCCTCGCAGGGAGATCAGGAGGCCTGCTCACTATAATGATGATGAGAGACTAATAGCATATGCACTTTCAGTTGTACAGGAGATTCCTGAAGGTGTGGAACCTTTAAGTTATTCTGAAGCAATCTCCTGCTTGAGTTCGCCTAATTGGGTCCTAGCTATGCAAGAGGAGATGGATAGCCTACATAAGAATCAGACTTGGAAACTTTGTAAGCTACCTAAATATCAGAGAGCTTTAACTGCCAAATGGATCTACAAGAGAAAGAAGGGTATTCCTAGAGTTGAAGATGCAAGGTGGAAAGTATGCCAAGTTGTTCGTGGGTGCAACTAGAAGGAAAGTATTGATTATAATGAGGTATTTTTTTCTGTCGTTAGACATACCTTTATTAGAGTGCTTTTTTCATTTGTTGCTTTATTTGATCTGAATGTGGAGCAGCTTGATGTAAAGACTGCATTCCTTCATGGGGAGTTGGATGAGAAGATCTATATGGGTTTGGTTGTTCTCGGAAAGGAACAACAAGTTTGTAGATTGAAGATGTCCTTGTATGGACTTAAGCAGGCCCCTAGATAGTCGTACAAAAGGTTTGATAATTTTATGATTGAACAGCATTACACACGCAGCTGGGATGATGGTTGTGTGTATTTGAGGCAATATTCTGATGGTTCTTTTATTTACTTGCTATTATATGTTGATGATATGCTAGTAGGTTCCGAGGATAAGTCCTTAATCAGCAAGTTGGAATCTCAACTCAGTGAGGAATTTGAGATGAAGGACCTAGGTGCGGCAAAGAAGATTTTAGGCATGGAGATCCAGAGGGATCGAAAGGCCAGTAAGCTGTACTTGTCTCAGGGTTGCCATCTCGAGAAAGTACTTGACAGGTTTAATATGGATAATTGTAAGACAATTTCTACACCTCTTACTGCACATTTCAGATTGTCTGCTGAGTGTTGTCCACAATCTGAGGAGGACATTGAGAAGATGTCTAATGTCTCTTATTCTAATGCTGTTGGTAGCTTGACGTATGCTACGGTGTGCACTAAGCCTGACTTATCACATGCTGTGGGTGTGGTAAGTAGGTTTATGCGTAATCCTAGAAAGGATCATTGGGAGGCTGTAAAGTCGATCCTTCACTATATGAAGGGTACCGGTGATAAAGGTTTGGTGTTTGATAAGAACAAAACTGCTACATTTGATGTTACAGGTTTTGTTGATTCTGACTATGCTGGTGATCTTGACAAGAGGAGATCTATATCTGGGTATATCTTTACTTTGTGTGCAGGTGCTATCTCTTGGAAAGCATCGCTTCAGCCTATTGCAGGTTTATCTACTACAGAGGCTGGGTATGTTGCTGCTACTGAAGGTGTGAAGGAAGCTACTTAGTTGAGCGGCCTTGTTACTGACCTTGGAGTTCCACAGGCTACTGCTCTAGTGTTTTCTAATAGTTCAAGTGCGATTTACTTGACTAAGAATGATACCTATCATTCAAAGACCAAGCACATCAATATTAAGTATCACTATGTCAGAGATACAGTGGTTGCAGGGGACATAGTTGTGAGGAAGGTTCATACTTCAAAGAATCCTATAGATATGCTTACGTACTAAGCCTCTCCCTATAGCTAAGTTCAAGCATTGCTTGGACTTAGTTGGTGTTCACCGCATTTGATTGCCCTCCGGGGCTTTGCCCTTCGGGGCATCACCTTTCGAGGTGCTTTGGTGGTGTTCAAGAGTTGGTGTTACAAATTGGTCCAAGGTGGAGATTGTTGGGTTGTGGCCCAATTTTACCTCGACAGCCCAACAAAGAAGCAACCGCTGCCAAATAAGACAGTTAGGGTTTTGCGGAGTTCGTACGGTTACGGTAGTTAGGGTTTGCGGAATTCTCGCTCATCGTAACCCTTTATAAGGGGCACTCATTTCCCCTTTCAGGAGACCAGCAAGAAATACCTACAGAGTATTCTGTTTCCACTTTCTTAGAGTTGTGAGAGAGAGATTATAAGGGAGGTTGTAATCTTGTGCTAGATCAAATCATACATTGTGATTGTGATCGTCCTTGTACTCCTCCTTGTCATAGTGGATTGTTTGGGCTCGTCGCCGTCCGTGGTTTTTTCCGTATTGGGTTTTCCATGTAATTCTTGGGTGTTCTTATTTTGTTCTTATTATCTTTGTTTTACTTCTGATTATCTGTCTCATCCTATTGCTTCAAGAAATTAAAGTTGCTCAATTTCCTAACAATTTACGAACAGTCACCTGCTGCATTGACATGCACATCATCCTATTTTCATTTGAAAATGTCACCACCAGTGGTCATCACGACATTTGCATCAATGACCATGTTAGAAGCTCCCTCTTCGACCGCAAGCACTGCCCGCCCTTTCCCTTTATCTAATGTAGGATTATCAATGATGAGTTTGGTACATGCTTTTGGCTGAGCCTTGGACTTTTGGAAAGCTGAGAAGAGTTTCTTTTCTTCATAGGGTTCAGATCCCACATTATGTTTACGAGATCTCATTGGTGAAGCACACAACCATGCGCCGTATTAAAGGCTAGGATCATCTTCATCTGCCTCGATAGTTTCACAGTCTTTCAGGACATGACCAAGTAGATCACAGCTGTAATAGAAATCGGGGAGTTTAACATACTTGAGCCCGATCCAGACAAGCTTACTAGCAACCATAACCTTTATACCTCACCGAAGTGCTTAGAAATATCAATGTCTACTCTGAAGTAGAGGGCTTTGTCAACTCCCATCATAGTCGCCTCGTCACAGATAACTAGATCACCAATGTTCGAGGCTAAGACCCGAGCAAAGGAGGTTGTTTGTTTTGGCTTGGTACATCATAGTCCTTCACCCAGAGGCGTGCTATTTTGAATTCCACTTCAGTGGGGTCTCTAGCCTAAACATTTACTTCAAGAGAAGGAGGTTGACCATCGAAGGCCCAGGGTCCCTCATTCAAGACGAAATCTTTGTCGGAGTGACTGAAATTGGTATCCAAGTCTCGAATTACTATGCCCTTAGTTGCCTTCCATACATTCTTGAATACTGATTTCATGGCCCGCGTATTGAAGGAGACCTCAGTGTGAAGACACTCGAATAGGCACAGTGCGATCTACTCATCCTTTTTGTTGTCTTCCTCATCTTCCACAACAACTACCTTTTCCTCATCCGCTATTAGTGTAAGCTTCTGCCCACCTCGTCAAGTCCAGCAATCATCGTCAATAGATGTAGCATACAGTCCAAGCAAAAGTTGCACCCAAGCCCTACTTGGAAATACACAACGCTGAGAGATAGTGCTTCCCAGTGCGACGAGGAGGGCACCAACCATAAACACCTGTAAACCCACACGAGCTGATGCTGGTAGGAAACTCAGCCGACCACAGCCTTACCGGAGGGAGACAAGAGGCTCTTACAAAACTAGGCTTAGAGTTTTCCGACCCTTGGACAGAAAACATATTACAATAGCAAATCAAAAACCAAACTTTTTATTTGGTTCAGTTAACCTCATTTTAATTTTAATTTTTTGGTTTTATTTTTTTGCACACTCCTAGTGAAAGACGGAGCATTTAGGGTGCCCACATGGGGTCTTTTTATTCGTATTTTAATTCTAATTTATATGATAATACGTTTTTGCAATATTTGTTTACTTTTCCGACTTAGTCTTTATGTTTGATAAATTCTAATTTATTAATTTTAGTATTTCATCCTCTCATTTTTTAAATAAGTTCTAATGATCTTCTTTATTTATAATGTATTTTTTATTTTTAGAATGTTTTTCTTTAAAAAAACTATCAAGTTTTTTAAAAATTTTGTTATTCTTATTTAGCATTTATTGCGATAAGATTTTTATTTTTATCGCTTAGCAATCAATAATTTAAAATATCAATGGTGAAAGAAAATTTCATATTTGGATTTAAATACTATTTTGTGAAATGTTGAAGGGATAGAAATTAATGCAAAGTAGTCAAAGGCAAAAAAATTAATGTTAGATAATTCAAGCATAGATGGAGAATTTAAAAACCTTGTCGTTAGACACTACAGCAAAGGGAACATTTAGCAACGAAAAAAATTCCTAGCAAAATAAATTTTTTCGTCGCTATAGGCATCTAGCAACGAATTAGACAACAAAAAAGGTTCGTTTCTAAAGCCATTGTTGCAAGCGAACTAGCGATGGAAAAAAATATGTTTGTCTCCAATAAAAACGAAACCAGATACGAAATTTTTTCATTTCAATTGGAGTGGAACGGAGTTTCTTCTCTATTGATCCATTTTTTCGACTCAATTAGAAACGAAACTAGCTAGAAATTTATCTTTGTTTCAATTTGAATTGAGTGACTTTTTGTCTCTGATGATCTATTTTTTTACTCAATTACAAATGAAACTAGCTACGAATATGACTTTGTTTCAATTTGATTTGAATGACTTTTCGTCTATGACACTCATTTTTTCGTTTCAATTGGAAACAGATATTAGGGACGAGTTCTTTTTCGTGTCAAATAGAGAGGAATATGTGCGTTGCTAATTTGGATTGTTCCCTAGTATTGCAAAGAAAAATAGAGATGATTTTTTCGTCTCCATTAAAATGGAAACAGAATTGATCTTTTTGTGGGAAGGATATCAAATTATTGATTGTATGAGACTCGTCGCTAATTCATAACTCATTTGGAACCTGCTGATTAATATATAATCACAACCACATTTGACAACAAACATAAATAACGGATAAAATCTGAAGAATTTCATTGTGATAGACTGAAGCACAAATGGATGGATGCGAAAGCCCAAAAACAAAGGTAAATGAATGCAACTAACAAATATTATAAATCGATGACAACTACCCTTAAATTCGTAAGAAAGACGTAATTGTTAAAAGACTTGTAAGTGTACAAGTATTTACATTAAATTCTTGTGCCTTGTGTGCGACCTTGAACCAGATTCATTTAATTTAACTTTCACTAAATTTGTATAACCCAAACAACTACTTGCATATAAAAATTGTAAGGAATTCCAGATATGAATTTTAAGAGCTTTTCATATAACAATTAATGAGGAGACCGAAGTGAACAAGGTAAATTGGTCCCTCGCAATCTGTATTCAGTAAATCACTATCCTTCACATGCCTTATGATCATGGTGTTGAATTCAAATGATCCAAGAGCATTTAAGTTCAAATTGCATACTAGATATGGTGATCAAAAGTAGCAGGCAGGCAGCAACACATAGACCTGGCAAAACTAACCCGAGACTCGAAACCCAAACTGAATGGCCTGGACCCATGCCCTACCCAAAATTCAAAATAAGGTCACCCGAAAGTGGACCCGAAACCCAAATTTATCTGAACCGAACTATACCTCACCCAAAATTTCTGATCAAGTTGTTAATTTTTGCATAACGACCTTATTGGACCAAAAATCAATTGACTTGAAGTCGATCCGAACCGAAATTCACTCAACCCAAACCGAACTGACCCAAAATATTGCTTAACCAGAAACATGACCCCGACCAAATTTAACCCAACCCGTACCCATACAGAACGACCCGTTTGCCAGGTCTAGCAGCATAAAGCTCATATTGGTAAGTAACAAGACCTAATGAATAGGGTTATGCCTCAATGTGCCAATACCTAGCTAGTCCACAATCCCAGCAAATGCACTTCATATAGAAATAGACATTGATTTCGAGTAGGACCTCTTTAATCCACTTTCCCATGCAATTTTCAATGAAAATGGTATAGAAAATTTCGTACGGCAACTTCAATTTGATAGCATAACAAGTCTTAGTTCAGAATCAGAGAATTTTCCTTCAAGGTGGTTTTGCAGCATATAATTCACAGCTCAGAATCATATAAAACCTCTGCCCTATATGAAAGTAATGGAAAATCCAAAAATTATGGGTAATTAACCTACCCAGACAGCCTTTGTGCGATCGTCACATAAAACTATTTCTAACCCTTGTTTTCTAGTGTGGAGTTGCTTATACACTTGTGACGCAATAGGCGTCTTTCCATCTCTTTTTGCCTCTCCTGAAAACATAAAAGAAATGTAAATACTTAACAACCTCTCAAGATTACTCGAGGATGAAAAAACACAACTTAATATAAGGTAGGTAAGCAACCAGGGTCACTTACCACTATGGTTTGGACATATCTAGTATCTGCCTCATAGCTTTTAGTCTTTTTTTGTTCCTTTTTTGCCCTTCTAACTTCTATCGCGAATATACATGGATATCTTTTGTTTTATGCATTGTGAACCTTTATCCTAGCGTCTCCTAAAGTACTTGATGAGACTTGGTTAGGAGTTTATGATGTCTATGACATGAGGTGGACATTAAGATTTAAGCATTATCTGAGCTTTGCCCACTTATCTAATTAGAAGTTGTCAAGCATAATTTTAAAGGAAGTACTGTTTAATTCTTTTATGTTTTTTAAACAATATATAACACTAGAATGAAGTATACTCAAATCAAGCTAAGGGCAAGCGAAGTCCTTAATAATGATATTGTTATATATTTGAGTTGAAAGTCGTCTTTTCATTCCTTTGAAAACTTTGTTTAATTCATAATAGCAGACGTAGTAATACTGGCACACACATTTGAAAATCCGTGTCTACAACAATAACTTAACCCATTGGCGGTTAAGCATAGACAAATGCAGACAAGCACAAACCAAAGCAGCATAATGACAATATACAACATAGTAAGAGGCAACCCTTCTGCAAACACAATCGAGTTAACGAGTCTTCATATATAAACACTAGAATTAGGGTAGGCCAATCCTACCGAAATCAAATCAGCCTCAAGAGGGTTTTTTTTGAACAATTTTAATATGGAATTTAAGAAAATTGATTGTAAATCTACCTTTAGAAAAGCAACTCTGCTCATGTTTTAAGGTTCAAAAATAAGGAATACCTACAAATGGATTAACTGTGATACCCATGTTCTTTATTTTTACGTTAAGTTGACTGTCTTACCTTATGGCGTTATAAAATCGTGTTTTATTAACCATATAAGTTAAATTATTATTGATGTGCTTGTATGAGCGATAATTTTAATAAAAAGAATATTATTGTCACTATTATTATTGTTATTATTTATTATTATTATTTTTAATAAGCATTTATAAACATTATTATTGATTACTAAATCGAGTGGCACCTCGAATACGACTAGTTGGTCAACCTTAGATTTGGTTTTGTTAGTTATTTAATCAAGCCTTCTTATAATCGAGAGCGAGTAATGGACAAAAGATCGTATTGTCAATTTGGGTTTAGAATAAGGTGCGAAATTAGACTGGAGGTGTTAATTATTGAGCAAGCTTGAAACCAAAAAAAAAAAAAAAAAAAAGAGGGAAGAGGAGGGGCATTCTCATCAAAATGTTGCCAAACTTAAGTCTGGCCTCTTCTTCCTCCTTTGGCACGAGAAGCTGAGCCCCCACCCCCTCTCTCTCTGTTCCTCATCTCCTCCATCTTCTTCATCTCCATACACGTGGCCACAAAACACCAAACTCCCTCGATTTCTCCTCAACCCAGCTCGCATTTCCTCTCATTCAACCTCCCCCAAAACCTAACAAACCCTAGCTGCAAAATCTAGGCAAAATTCGAAGGAGACCACCACGTTTTTGGTTGAATTGGGCAGTGATTCAAAGACCCAAATGCCGTACTTGGCCATTCAACCTTGCCTTTATCTACTCAATTACCTCTATAAATTGGGAGTGATCTGCAACATCAAAAATCTACCACAACTTCAAATCAGTGAGTGAGAGTCTGGTCGAATTTGGGTCCGATTCGCATGGGTTTGGGCGTGGTTGCAGCAAGGAATCGAAAATTTAGGTTTTCAAGCACCTAAAGTTAAGCCCAACAATCGTTAGCCGAGTCCTCTAGCTTGGAATCGAGATAGGGTTTCTCTTCCTTCTAATTATTAGTAATTTCAATGGATTTTACTGATTGTAGTTAGTTCGTGTTTGAATTTGAGTTAGTCATCAGTAATTGGAGGAATTAGAACTGAAATCGGGTAAATATGATGATGATGCTGATTCAGGACTCTTGCATGTTGAGTTGATGTGTGGCTTTACTAACTGGTCAGTTTGGAGAATTATAGAACAAGCAAAATTGTGTCTTAATGTTGCTGCTACATCAGTTTTATTATGCCTAAATTCTGCTTTGGAGGTTGCATGTGAATGCTATGCTCATAGGTTGCTAACCGAGTGATTTGAGGAATTTGTAGAGCAAGCCGAATTATGCTTAAATGTTATTGCTAGATCAGTTTAGATATGCCATAGTGCCAATTACATTTATCTGCCTTTCTGGTGGGCGGCATGGAATGCAGTAATATATTGGAGAGCTATAGAGATGAGTAACCGATAAGGTCCCCATAGAGTCACTCAAAACTATTGGGTGATAAAGTTCAAAAGAAAGCTACCTATGACTGGACAGCAGAGAGAAGTAGCTGTCACCCTACCATAGTAGACAATGCACATGGGGGCATACACCCTTTTTACATATGGAGGTCTGGTGGAATTTCTCTTACTGGTAGAGCACCAAGTGGACCACTTAGGTGTTACTCCCCCGCAGAGAAGCGCTACCGCCAGCCAGCTCGTCCAAATTTTCCTCATTCAATCTGCAGAAAACCAACACATTCCTACCACCATATCTGAGAGGAATCAACTAGAGTATCATCAAATGAGACTCCTCTTCGCTGAGAGACCTCAAGCGGAGTGCTACCAGTGAATCGGATGATGTGGGCGCACTAGGTTGATGCTTATAGAACAGTCCACCTCCGAGGATGGTGAGCCACTATGCTCCGAATGGGGGAGTTAGTGGATGAAGAGTATGACATTGAATATGCCACCACCGTGAGACTTGAAGAGTTATTAGTCCCAGACCCTGACTAGTCTGAAAGTTCAGATGAATCCATGGTTGATAACCTTCCTAGAAGTGACCCATCGGATGAGTAGTAGGGCAGAGTAGTGTGAACTCAGGTTTACAGATGTTGTGTTGTATATAAATAAGTTGGATGTAAGCCTTTCAAGTTTATTTTCCTTTAAGATGAAGCACTAGGATGATGAGAGTGTCTAGTGACTCCTAAGTCACACTACCAATGTTTAAACCAAAAAAAATGCAAATGGTGCTTCTCAAGTGTTATGTGCTCACTAGTTTGTTTTAGCATATACGTGCACTTCCTTAAAGTAAAAATGTGGTATGCATGCATAACCTTGTGTGGGTTGAGCTGAAACTTAACTTGTGGCTATACAAAACATCTTTTACCCACTTGCGAATAATTTCATTAACTAAGAAATCCTACCCCTACAAGTGCTAGGATGGTTGCAGTGTTAACTCCTAGTTGAAAGTAGAACTAAGTAATCCCTTATGTAAATATATGAATAGATGCCTCCACGATACGAACAAATTCCAGAACCTACTACCATGGAGATGATATGCCAGTTCAATAAACTTAAACCCCTCAAGATTGGAGGTGGAATTAACCCCATGATATATGAGGAATGGCTTAGAACAATGGAAAATCTATTTGAAATCATGGAATGCCCTGAGAGGTTTAAGATGAGTTCGGCCACCTATCAATTCAAGAGAGAGGTTGAATTTTGGTGGGAACGATGAAACCTAGGGTAGGTGAACTAGCGTTCACATGGGATCAACTGAAGGCCTTGATTGATGCCTAATACTATCCGCGAGATGTAAAAAGAGCTAAGGAACAGGAGTTCCTACGCCTGAAGCATAGGGAAATGAGTGTAATAGAATATGTGGTGAAGTTCAACGAACTGAGCTGTTTCGCACCAAACCAACTGCCACTGAAGAGATGAGGATGGACCACTCTGAACAAGGACTGAAATGGGAAGTGAAGCAAATGATAGTAGGGCATGCTTATGCTAATTTTCAAGAAATGTATGGAGGACTGTGAAAGTAGCATGTATCATGAATGAGACCGAGATTGAAAATAGGGAGAAGGGACAAGCAAAGAGAAAATTCGATCCTGGAGTATTCGGTTCGCAGGGAAATAAGAACTTCAAGAAGTTTAAACCTAAAATGGGATAAAACAAGGGAAAACACCCCATATAATGGCAACAGAAGAGAACATGTGATCAGTGTGGGTGTCAACACTTTGGCCCATGCAAAGGCATTATGCATTAGTGCTTTGGATGTGGCGAAATGGGCCACAAGGTCATCAACTACCCAAAGGCCACATGGAACAACTAGAGCAATACTCAGAGATCAAGAGTATGGAATAACCCAGCAGCACAACGAGGTCGCCCTCCAGTTGGTGCTTCCTCAGGGGGCAACAGAAGCAACAAGAAGCCACAAGTAAGAGGTGGAGTACTTTGCTTGGTAAGAAAAGAGACTAGAGAACCTACTAACACAGTGTGAGGTAGAGTACTTTGCTTGGTAAGAAAAGAGACTAGAGAACCTACTAACACAGTGTGAGGTATTCTTCTTATTAACCATCTTTATGCTTCCATGTAATTTGATTCTAGCACTACTCACTCTTTTGTGAACTCTGAATTTGTAAAAAAAACTCACCAGTAAGCCTGACGAGATGGATATATAACTTTATGTGACTACACCTTTAGGAACTATATATCATACTAATCTTATCTTTAGAGATTATGTTGTAAATGTAGAAGGGAAGACCCTCTCTGCTGATTTAGTGTAATTAGAAATGCAAGGATGGGATATTATTTTAGGAATGGATTGGTTAGCCAAGCATAAATTGACTATAGATTGTGAAAAGAAGCTAATCACTTTCTCGACCCTTGAAGGAGAGAGGACGAAATTTAAAGGAAATGGCTGTCAGAAAACCATGCAAACCATATCTACCATGCCAGCCTTCAAAATGTTGAGAAAAGGGCATCAAGGTTATCTGTGTGTAGTTGAGATGACAGAATAAAAAGAGCTAGACTTGAGTGAGATTCTAGTGGTGCGATAGTTCCAAATGTATTCCAAGAAGTGCCAGGATTACTAACTGATTGAGAAATTGAGTTTACAATAGGCTTGGTGCCAGACACTACCCAATATCTAAGACCCCTTATTGTATGGCACCTACTGATAAGTGCTCAATATGTATGCCCTTGTAGGGAAAACTATACGCTTTATGTTATAATCTATACTCCTTTTTTCATTTTACGCTTAGCTACGGTTCTTTTCTGTGTTTTGCAGGTTTATGAACCATTTGACCCCAGATTTGACCAATAAATGAGTGCATTTTTGACTGTATATGGATATCCTGGAGTTGCCATGCCCGTGGAAGAAAGAAGAATAGAAGAATACTGAGGCAGTGGACACCATGGTCGGTCCATGGTGGATGCCACGGTCCGTGATGTCTTCATTTCATGTGAGACTTTTTGTTTTTTTACAAGCTTTTCGACTTCCTAGCGATTATTATTCCATTATTAAGTATGGTTGTTCATCTTTCAGAATTTTACTATAAAAAGAGGGGCGCTTATCCTCACACACACCCCATGATCTCACCTTATACTCCTTTTCTCTCTTTAAGTAGATTAGGATTTGTTTAGATTAGAGCGAGAGATAGATTTGAAGTGAAGATTTTAAAAGGATTCTATCCTAGGTTTGCACGACGGTTCAAGCGCGATTTTTGGCTTAGCAATTCTTCTCTCTTCTCTTCTCTTTTCCTCCTTAGAGTAGTTAGTTGTTTAATCTTTGATTATGTGTGAGTAGTTAATTTTTATCTAGGGATTCAGTAGTTTGTGGAAATTGCTATTAGATCATGTTTTAGTTTATTCAATTGTGTTTATTTTCATGATTGGTTTGATTTCATTCTATCAAGTGTTTGATATGTAATGAGTTGATTTTTGGCCAAAATTTACTTGAACACTTGAAACAATCAAGTGAACATTTGAAAGACGACATTTGGTTGTTGAACTGCTTGAATACGCTTAACGTAACTTCATCTTGAAAGAGAGATTTATATGTTAGGAGGGCTATTCAGTAATCAAAAATATTAAACTTGGATTAACACAAATTAGTTCGAGAGAGCAACATTTGCTTAGTTTAGGAAAATTTATTTGATTTCAAAAGAATAGACTAAATTTCTATATAAATTGCAATATCTGGAAATTAACCAGCTAGAGAAAGGCACATGTTTATCATTTTGATTCAATTTGCTTTCCCAAATACGAAAATTCCCATGCGTCTTTCCCATATTTGATTTAGAAAAGTTTATTTGCAGTTGTTAATCAAAACTACTTGAGTTAGAATTTTGCTTAGCATATCTTGAGGGGATATACCCTAATAGATCAACCTTCTCTATGGGGTCGACCTTAATTTGCTACAACGCCACAGTGCGCTTGCAGCCGTATCAAGCTTTTAGCGCCGTTGCCGGGGATTAGCATCGAATATTGGGTTTTCCCGATAAGTTTGACTAAGCATTTTATTTTCTTTTAAAAAAACCTACAAAAAAATTTTGAAAATAAAAAAATGAAAAAACAACAATGGCAATTTTCTATTTCTCCCAGTTCGAGTATGAATTATTTTGGAGGTATTTTAAATGTTTAAATGTATTTCTTGCTCAATGTGGTTATTATGTGGGAAAATGGGAAACACTAGATATTGTTGATGAGGGTGTGAATAGTAAAAACCATACTCTTTTAAGGTATTGAGATTTTCATGGTAAAAATATTGATGATGCATGGTATTTGCTTAAGTGGATTGCTTGGGATTCATTTGATTTTGAGAAGGCCATTATTATTTATAGATATTTAATTTCTGTTCCTTGCACATTCTATGCTAGATCTTATTATGTTCCTTTTTGGTATGGTTTCTGTAATTCTTCTGACCATGATGTAAATCATTTCCTTATTATGCATGCTGTGCGTAACCTGAATTTGCATTACCCATAGACAATACTGATGTTGTCCTATCCTTACATGATTCATCCTTCCCTTTAATTCAGTGCACGGGCCTTGAGGTGGGTGAGCCTTTTGGGGTAGTTGCTAGGTCTGATGTTGCTGATGCGTGTTTTAAGTCCGAAGATATTTTTGATGGGGTGCATAATCTAGTTAACACTCCTTTAGAGGGGTGTTGTTATGAGTATGTGCATGAGGAGTCTTTTAGCTTTTGTTTTAATCATGCTTTCCCTAATCCTGTGATCATTCCCTTGTTTCCCCTACGTGTTCGCAACCCTCTATTTCCCCCAAGTATTCTTTAGATGTGCCTATTGATAATCCTAAGATTTATGATTCTAATGTTGATTTAGGCCATGAGGATAATGAGTTTGATGTGCTTGGTGGGAATGTTGATGATTATGCGTCTCTAGGTTGCTTTAGAGGGTATGATCCCTCTATTAATCCTTACTGCCTAAGCCTAGAGGACTTGCCTAGGAAAATGATGTGGTCTACATTCTTTAATCCTTCATATGATTTTTCTAAGGCTATTGATAAGGTTAAGAGGACATTAGTTATCTTTGGTGTGATTTTTTTAATTTCCTCTTACCTTTTATTTCATGAATTGTGGTCCCAGGAGTTTGATAAGCTCCTGCATGCATTAACTTAGCTGCTCACTTTAACTTATGGATTTTGATCACTAATGACATCACTATTGATTACTACTGTTACCAATAATGATTACTAAACTCACTGCTGCTGGTCACATAAGCCCGACGGTTGACTAATGTTGTTGTAATTGATCACTAACGGGACCTCTATGCATTAACCATCCGCATAAAAGCTGAATTCCAAGTAGTAAGGGAAGAAAGCAAATATTGAGTTAATCATTACTAATCTTATTTCTACTTAGCACTAATTACATAACTATTTATCACTAATATTACTTCTATTGATCACCAAAAACACATCTATAGACCACCATGCGCAGAAGGACTATATTCTAAGTATTGTGAGTAAGACTGAACACTAATCGAAAATTATCCCCAATTTAACTAAATAGATCACTAATGACTTATGTAATGATCGCCAACAAGGGTGTCTTACATATTTTGTGACAAAGATGTGTAGGCTTTGTTTACTACCTCAATTTCAGACCTCCTGTTGTCTTGAATAGGGACCTATTCTGCATGTGTTGGTTGTGAAACATCCTGTGGAGGTTGAACAACACCTCTCCCAAAATCATTGATCCGGTCTTCATCCTCTATCCTTTTCTTGATGTCCTCATTAGTACATGTGGACATTGTGGGGAATTCTCTCTTCACTATTCGCTTAATAAACACAACTCTATCTAAGTAAAGCATCTGGAAAATATAGGATGATTAAAAATATCTAATTAGTATATGCATTTAGGTAACTTATACGCATATGAACAGTTGATAATTAATGAACTTATTAATCACTACTAGGTTAGTTGTTGATCACTAGGGCATTTTGCTATTCCTTTTTAAATGATCAATGTATTTGCTTATCTTGATCACCAATTTTATGAAGGGATAGCTTGTTGAATAGGAGAACTCCCTATCAAGAAGAACAACAAACTGTCAGAATGCACCCCTTTTACAGCCTTACTCTCCTTGTAGTTCCTAACACTGCTGATCAGCTTGTCCATTATGAATTGGCACCAGTCTGGAGATGCGATCTGGTTCACATCCTTCACATATTTCATGATAAACTTACTGCAATAGCAGTTCTTCATTCGGCTGAAGAAGCAATTGACCAAATACATGATGAAGTTCCTCTTGAAGCTTTCCTCCCGTCTTTTTAGCCAATATGAAATTCGAAATGCAAGTGAGTTCTAGGGTGTTTTGATCAATGCTCCATTCCTTTATTCGCACAGCTTGGACTTTTCATATTCTTCGTCGATGGAAGACTTATTAGTTTCAACAATTTATTTTTCCCAATAGGCACAGCAAGGGTTTGGTGCACATTAAATGTTGTCACCTGAAACTTGTGCCCATCCGAATGCCTAAAGCATGTACCAGAAGGATCACAGCTCTCTACTAACCATTTAGAAAGCTTCCTTGCAATTTGCTTCAGATCAAACTTCAAGAAGGAAGAAAATCCCATCGATCTGACTGCCTCAATCTAGGCTTCATTGATATGTGCCACCATGTGTAAAAATAAATGAGTCGTTATCCTTGTAATGAATGCCTTTTGGTACGTTCTTTTTTCATTTCCAACCTCCTCTTTAGATTTTAAAGGCTGCTCTTACTGCACCATATAAGGGTACTTTGGTGAGTTGGTTATTTTTGCTACTACCAAAGCAGCACCACCCTGGGTTCAGCATCTTTTTGCCTGATCCCCTGATCACTTTCAGATTTTAATGGAGGCATATCGCTCTCTGGAATAGCCTTTAGAATTTCAGAAATTATTGTCTCTTCTTCCTCCTCTCTGTGGTCGTCATCAGATCGACCTATTCCTCTTCATAAGTCTGACCGTTTTCTTCTTCGTACAAATCATCATAAATTTCCACCTCAGAGATGTGGCCTTTCTGTAGTACAGGCTTTGCTAATTTTTGCACCCTTTGTGATCGCCTAATAGGGAATGCCTTCTTATTTTGCTTGTCCTTCTTTCTTTCTTCTAGCTGCTCCTACCTTTGCTTTGTTCTCGGGTTTGGTTAGGGATTTTTCTAAAGTTTCTTCTTCTTGTGGGGGCTTCTCGGGAGATTTCTCACTCTCTCCAACTGTACTTGAAGCCTTTTCAGCAGCGTTCTGCTTACTGCTCTTCTCCTTCTCCTCTACTTTGCCCAGCAAACTCTTAGACACCATCTCTTTCTCTGCACTTTTCTGCAAAGATTCGTTACCCTTTCTTGCTCCCTCAAGTGATCTTTCTCTCTTTGCTTTCTTCCTCAGAGGCTTCTTAGGGTTCTTTTTCCCAACCTTTCTCTTCTTGGGACATTTCTCCATGGGTTTCTCGGGAACTGCTTCTTTTTCTTTTACTTTTTTGGGTGACTTATCACTATTTCCTTTGTCATCTACATGTTTTTCAGGTGGGACCTCTTCATTGCTCTTCTTCTCACTCTTCTTCTTTGTGGGCTTTTTGGTTGGTTTGTTAGAAACCGTTCTTTTTGTGGAACCTTCTGCGATGAAGTGTCACCCTTACCCTTCTTGTTTTGAGCTTTCTGAGAGGACTCTTATTCACTTTACTTCTTATCAATCTCCCCCTTCTCCTTAGTCTTCTTATCTTTATGTTTTTGGGTGGGTTGGTCATCATTGCTCTTCTTTTTCTCTGTAGCCTTTTTTGGCTATTTTCAGATACGTTCCCTTCGATGTGCTGCTCTCAACATTTTTGTGTCACTCTTCCCCTTCTTGTGGGGTTGTTCTTTAGCTAGCTATTTATCTTCAGACCCCTTATTCATGTCTAGCTCATCTTGGTCGTCAGATTCATTTGCAACATTGTCATCATTATCTGTCTTTCGAGCAAATGCTTTGCATCAATGATTTTTTCCTTAGCCAGAACTACTGCTACTTTTATTAGTAGATCATCTTCATTGATTAGTGCCTTCTTCAGTTTCCTTTGAATCCGAAGCTACTATAGGATTGTAAAATACAAAAAGCAAGTTAGTACACAAATTTTTAAGTTGGAATGTAATTAGAATCTGTGAGTAAGTAGTACCTTTCCACTTGTTTGATGAACATACTGCCACTATTAACGTCCTCAATGACATTTTCGATGGTTTTAGAAATTTGTTCCTAGTTGGGATCTCTTTGGCACCTGCAGTGGACGCACAAATTTATGTATAAACTCATCAAATATAATGGATCGCTAATCATACTTCAAATGATCACCAATCAGAACTGCATCGATCACAAATACTTAGCGATAAGTTGAAAGCAAACATTTATGCATAGCAGGATATAATGAAATAGTTTTCTTCTATGCCCTCATAAAAATAACTGAACATTTATTGTATTTCAAATAATCACCAATCACAATACCACTAATCACCAATCATACCTCTTGATCACCAGCAAGGGAGGGGCTAATTTGTATGCAAATTATTGGATGCAAAAATGTCTATTAATCACTAAATTAATGTCTATGATAACAAATAAGACAGAAAATTCAATTGTAAAAATTATGCAAAAAAGGCATCATTCACATAAGTAATCACTAATCATATTCAAAATGATCACCAATCACAACTGTATTGATCACCAACTATGGAAGGATTAATCACCAAGTAGACAAGGGATTCAATTTCCAGCAATTAGGTATCATTAATCATATTTCAAATGATTACCAACCACAACTCTGTTGATCACCAACAAGAAAATACAAAATGTTGTGAATGCATCCACATTAGGGATCAAACAAAAGTAATTCTCTAAAATGTCCAAAAATACACTATTACTTAAGCATTTTTCCACAATTAATTAACTACAAAGAAGTGGATCACTAATGAAAAACCTAATGATCACTAGTCACATATCAATAGATCACTAATCAAATTCATATACATCACCAAGTACACATGCAGCATTAAAGACTACATATTTGCTGATCACTAATGACATAATAATTGATCACTAATCAACAGTTCCACATAGAGTACAAAATAAAAGAATGAGAGAAAAAATTTGAAGGAAATAGTTAAGCAGTTAAAAAAATGATTTGGTTAAAACAATCTTCTCCAAATTGCTCACCAGAAAAACACATATCCAAAATGACCATTAATATTATATCTAACAATCACGAGTTACCTTTCTAACTATCACAAATTAGAGATGCAACATGAAAAACTGTTCCTCAAGGATTTTTTCACATTTTTTCACCTCTTTGAAGGAAATCTTTGTTGGAAATATTTAAGGTGTGTAAGAATTTGAATTTCTTTAAAAATAATGTATTGCAATTAATTTACTGACAAATACATATGCAAAATGATCACTAATACTATATCTAATGATCATTAATTATCTAACTATTGATCACAAACTACACATACAATATGAAAAACTTCCACTTAAGGTTTAAAATATATTTTTTACCTCTGTGCAGGTGATTCTTCATCATTTCCCTTGCTTGTTTCTTGAACTTTCTTTGTGGCCATGATTTGTTAGTAGCAAAACCCTAGACAAAAAGCATTAACTCATTTGAAAACACACTATATCTCTAAAATATACCACATTTACCAATATAGTAGAAAAATAAATTTCAAATTGAAAAAGGAGGTTATAAGTGAAAGATTAAGGCATGCTACATTTCTAGGAACCAAACAATATTTTACTAGTGCAAAAGTAGAGTATAAACTTTTAAAAGTAGAATTCAAAACAAAGTTTTAATGAAAATGCTCAAACTAACGAAAAATTGTCTAAAATCGAAGGTAAATAACTAAAAAAACAAAATGATTGTACTAAAACTCAACAAGCAGAGCAATATCATCACAAAAGTCAAGAATCTCACCTTCAAAACGAAGAAAAGTCCTGAGAAGTTGAACAATTTGATGAATGTTAATAAGATTGCAGAGAAGTAAGAGAGAGAGAGAGAGAGATAGAGTAAGAAAGAGACTGGGAATAGCACAGCAAGTGGCACATGAGAAAAGGAGGAGTCTCTGGCAAGCTCTTTAAACTTTTAAACAATCATTTTTGCCCTTTTTTTGGTTTTCCATGCTTTTCTTTGGGGGATCTAGACGTTGACATTAGCAGAGTTAGTTGGCTATCATAACAAAATGTTATCTTAGCTTAGGATAAAGATATAAACTAGAAAATGCAGTTTTTCCGATCTAAATTGCGGTTTTTTTTTGGTGAGAATTAAAAGATGAAATATTTAGAATAAAGAAAATGCATGTTTGAATTTTGTAGAAAACAATGCAGTTTTAAATTTTAAGCAGAGAACATTTACTAATTAAGAATGCAATTCTACCTTTTTCAGAAAATTAGCATTTTAAAATGTGGAGAGCAAACATATACCTTTGTATCTTAAACTAAGATTTATTAGGACTTAAAAAAATAACTCAAAATAATAACTTCACTACCTAAAAGATGTTAGCATATTGTTTCCATTAAATGATATAATTTGGTGATCAACACGTGCAGTTATGGTGATCATTAGAACTATGTTTAGTGATCACGAGTTTTATTTATGGTGATTAACATATCATCAATTATAGTTGGTCACCAATAAATCAAAAAAATAATTGTAGGAGACGGAAAAAATGATAATATATGTTTTCATTAAATGATGTCATTTGGTGATCAACAGGTGCAGTTATGGTGATCATTAGAACTATGTTTAGTGATCACCAGTTTTATTTATGGTGATCAACATATCATCAATTATAGTTGGTGACCAATAAATCAAAAAAATAATCTTAGTAGATGAGAAAATGATAATATATATTTTCATTAAATGATGTTATTTGGTGATCAACAAGTGCAGTTATGGTGATAATAAGAACTATGTTTAGTGATCACTAAATTTATTCATGATGATCAACATATCCTCAATTATACTTTGTGATCAATCGATGTTGCTTTAGTAATCATTAGTAATGTCTTTGGTGATCAATTGATAAAATTATGCTGACTCACAAGAACATGTTTATTGATCATTATCTATCCTGACTTATAAACTGAGTCAGTGATTGATAGTATTAGTCTTGGTGAGCATTAGAATTGTCTTTGATGATCACTACCCTCTTTTTCATGATCAACATGAATATGTTTGTTTTTCATGAAACATCTCCTGAAGTATAGTTGCATGAGCTTTTATTTTGTTGCACTTGGGGTTTATGCTCATGAAAAGCTCATAATCTATGTTTTTATGAATGATATTGGTTGGTGATCAATAGTTATAGTTTTTGAATTCATTAGAAGTATGTTTGGTGGTCACTGGTATTGTTTATGGTGATCAACATATACTTAATTATAATTACTAATATCAGCCTCTTAGTTCGTGATCAATAAGTGTTGCTTCATTGATCATTAATGTTGCTTTTGTTGATCAATTGATACAATTATGTTGAACCCTAGGGAACGTTTTTGTAGATAACGATAAATGTCTAGTTATGAACTTAGTTAGTGATCAACGTAAGTAGTTTTGCGATCATTACAACTATGTTGGTTGATCACTAGATCTGTTTGTGTTGATCAACATATATATGTTGGTTTATCATGGAACATATAATCAAGGTATAGTTGGATGAATTTTATCTTGTTGTATTTGAGGTTTACTTTCATGAAAAAAATGATGGCACATTTTTTAAAATGTTATAACTGTGCCAATCACTATTATTATCTTTGATGAGCACTATGCGTATATATGGTGATCACTAATGTCATGCCAATCGATCACTAATGACATGTAAATTCATCATCTATATTGATCACTAATAACATTTCTTTTCCTCACCAAGTATGCAAGAACTGAATTCTAACTAATCATACAAAAAGCTAAAGACATACTTAATTTATCACTAATGTCATACATACTGATCACTAATTATATATCTACTGATCATTATTATGAAAAAGGACTGTAAACAACTGGCAAACCTAAGCTGACCACTACTTTCTTGACTTTTTCAACTTTGTGGTTTCATAAATATCTACCATGCTCTTCACATGTACAGAAATCGCATTGATAGCTGAAGTGAGGACCTTGTGAAAGGACTCCACCCTCAAGTTATGAATTGTGGTATCCTAAGATCCAAATGAAGTAACGAGGTAAGGGAAAAGAATTGTCATTATATCTTATGTTTAAGTCTCTTGATTGAGGAATATAAGTCTGCATGAGAAGATTTTTCTCTTTAAATAGAATTGAGTAACATGTTAACCTAATCCTTTCTCAATCCTACGTCCCAAAAGCAAAAGACACCTCTGTATTCCTACATGTACTTTATAACATAAATAGTTCATTATCATTTGTCTTTGAAGGCTCTTATCTCTAAGGCACATCAATGTATTTCAGTTCAAAGTTTTCAATGGATTTTCCTCTTCTCTTATCACTCCATTCATGAATGACATACTTCTAAGAGTGCCTACTCTGCACGGCTTATATAAAATTAAAAAAATTAGCAAAAGCATCTACTTAAGCTTGTTTTCAAAGCAAATTTAGATTTTATGAAGCTCCTCCAAAATATTTGAAAGTAGTTATATAGATTGGTTCTCTAGGCTTTCTCTTGATATAGCCAATTATGTCCACACATTTTTGCTTGAAATTGAAGCAAATGAGAAATTGTTTTCCCTCGTCATAACAATGGAAGAACACCTAGAAGACTAAACTTCTTAGAAAGTTATGCGTCAAGAATAGGCGCCAAAAGAAAACCTTAAAAAAAAAGTATGTACCTATCTTAATTCTTACTAGGTCAACTTGCTTTAAGCAGATATGTGGAATCAAGGACAACTCCTCATTCAGCTGACAAAAGAACGTAGCTTTAGCTTGGCTTTCCTATTTTGTCTTCATGTACAAATGCTACAAAAAACAAATAATAGAATTTGCTGTGATAGTCAATCTATTTTATGAAAACCATACATGCATGTCAAAAATATCATTGAAAATATTTTTTTCAATTAGCTTACAAATGCTTCATTTGTAAAGAAAACCCTTTGAACACCGAAACGATCTGTATTTAGTTAATAAATGCGCCCAAATGTTCACGATAATTTTATCATCACGATTGTTACCAGAAATAGTTGAAAGCATGCATCAGTTCACCCCATAGTACATGTCATCGTACAACACTTGGATAGAAAATAAACAAACAAATCGGCCACTAAATTACCATCGATAAAGCAGTTCCTTATAAATCACCCTTTTGGCAGATATATTTATGCTTACTTCTGTTCTTCTTCTGACTTGAAGACAAAGTCAACATATAGTTTCTGTTCTTACAAAATTTCACAAAAGATAGTCGTATTCCACTGCATGAAAGCGGAGCACAAAGAAGCTGCAGACTCTATCGGCTAGGGTATTGCAAAGCAGCAATAGTGCACACAGCCAATGAAATAAATTCATACAAGGGGAAATGATCTCCGGAAAAAAAAAACATAAAAACATAGGCATTAAGTTTATCATAAACAAAACTAGTATCGTTTTTTACCTATTGGCAATACTGTGATGGTACATTGCACTGACCTTGTTCTCTGTCTTTTAGGGCTTCAACCACTATAGCTTTGCCTTTGTCAGTATTGGTTGTTGTTTGCACATCTTGTATCTATAGATCAGGTTTTGCAATTCTCATCACATGTAGCTCGATCAAGATGCCTAGTTCTCTTCTCGGGAGCATACCATTATTCGACCTGTGAAACACAACTAATGAAGAAATCATAATAGAAGTTGACTTGCATAAACAAAAGTGTTGGGGACAACTACTATACACTGTGATACATATCATTTACACATTTGCAATATGATGTAAAAATTTCAGACATGGTTGGGAAAATTTATGTCTTCATTATGCATGACAATTACCAATTTATACAATAATGACCACTAATTTACACAGTAATGATTACTAATTCAGCAAGTAATGATCACCAATTTAATACAATTTTATTACAATCTTTTGTGATTGCTAATTTCTCTACTAGAGACCACTAATTTCATCAATAATGATCAGTAGATTTATAGGTCATTAGAAGTCTTTAAACACAAAAGATCACTAACGTGTCTATTTATTATCACTACTTTCTAAGTTAGAGACAAAATTTACATGCAAAAAAAAAGCATTAGTAACATGATCACCAATTTTTTTTGCTTAAGATCACTAATTTGTATGATGTTGATCAGAAATAATGCAAAACCGTAATGCCATTACATCAAACAACACCAAAAACTTGCCTATGAGACTATGAGAAGAAGTATCCGGCGGCAATTGTGTGCTGATGTAGTGTACGGAGCTCATAATACCTCTTGTGAGGACATCCTCCATGTCACAATTTAGTACTTGTGCTTCTGTTATTAGAACATCAGGCTCTGAATCAACAAGGACAACTCCTTTGGGGAGCGCCTCTGTTGCCTCTTGAGAGACCCCAAGGCTAAAATTGGGTGGAGTGAACTACAAGAAGTCACACAACGGATCTCGAGAGCTCACAAAATGCTTCTAAATTGTGTCAATCTCCACCAAGAAACCTTCCAATTCATGCGAGTCTTATGAGAGTCTCGGGTGCTACTCTTTGACTTCTTTGATGTGTCTCTAATGAGCGCATCACTCGTTAATTCTGCAGCTCCCTTTCTTACTCTCTTAAGTGAGATGCGTGCGCCGGGAAGCAATTCCTCTAATTCTATCATAACTTCTGCTAGCAGTCAGCTATTAGTTATCATCAAATCGGTTGCCACCTTACCATCTCGAGAAAGAGCCTCATTCTAACAAGTGATAGTTACAGTCAAAAAGAAATCTATTCTTAGGTGAAAACAATGCAGGAAAACAACACAAGTACATTTTTTCAAGAAACAAATAATAAATAAAAAATATTGACTTACCTTGACCTTTGAAACTCTTGTTTGATTTTTGACTTTGGCTTTAGGTTCAACACTTTTGTTGTGATATTCCTCTTCACTAACTTCTTCCTCCTCATTAATTACTATGATGAAATCCAAGGTATCCTCAAGATAACCTCTACCAAATTCAATTTCAAATCCTTGTCCCGCCCTAGATTTTATTTCATCATTTGTCCACCCCCTTAATATCGGGAATTGACGAGGCACCGACCTTAGTTTGAAAACCACACAATCAAGGTAACATAGTTGTAAGAATCATAAATAGATTAAGAGGAAGAAAGCTCAAGTCATATTATAAAATGAAAGCTTAACAAAAATAAAAACTAAAAAAGGCGTTGCACTAATCACTCATTGGGACACTAATGATCACTAATTTGTTAAACTGAATACGTTACAATATTTTATTTTGATCTCTAATTTTTCTAATATCAGTCACTAAACAGATATATGCTAATCACTAAGCATACAATCCATGCAGTGACGGAAATGTGCATGTAAGTTAGTGATCACTGAAACCCTGTTGAAAATAAATTGGTAATCATCAGTACAAAAATTAGTGACCTACAGTGCATAATTTAGTAATCGTTACTGCAATAACTACTCATCAGCTAATAGTGCAGCATATTAAATTTAACAGATTAGTGATAATTAACTCGCATTTAGGGATGCTATGACATTTAGGCCACTGCTATTTCTAATGCTTCAGGAGTCTTGCAAACTCAACGCTCACATTGCATTCGCTTTTGGCCTCAATTACATAGAGGGGGCCTTTAGGGAGATCTAATACCATGTGCACATCATGCTTGGTCACCGTCATCCTGCCATGGGTAAGTGGCAGGCAGCAAAAGTAGGTGTTGAAGTTGCACACCAACCACACCGCCATCTTTCCACAGGATCATGTCAGCTTCTAAATGCAAGAAGCCTCAAAAACCAATTTCTTTGACGACTTCCTTTTGCTTATTGTTCTTATT
>JAKOGI010002380.1:90000-114626 GCA_029747015.1 Carnegiea gigantea
AGCTACACACGCTTAGTAAGTATTTCTCAACTCCTTAAAAACCAAAACCATTTGCAAGCAATAATGATAAGTAGCAATCACACAACATTAGTATATTACTATCATATTAGGCAATCATTGTCCTCAAGGAAAATCATCACCTCTAAACTTCGCACTAAGCCACTCAAGCTTATTTCTAGGCCTTTAACAACCAAACTTCCTTAATGATCAAACATTTAGGCACATAAGTAAGCAAACCACAAGGATAGGGTAAAATGCTTTCAACTACACATTTTGGAAACGTAGTGACTCATGTTATGTTTAAAGAATAGTTTACAATTCAAACTAGCCACTTCAAGGCTCCTACACTTTCTAAAAGCTCCTGAAATACCCTCATTGGTAATAATTCAAACCATTTTCTCGTGTATCAGGAAAATATCTTCTTATTCAGGCTTAAGATCTCATAATGTGCATTTAGGGAAGATTGTCAATTTCCGTATGTGAGGCCGGCACTCATGCATTAAATTATCCCCGGGGCATAACATATTTCGAACCGTTACTCTCATCAGAATCCTCTAGGATTCCCACTTCTGGGCTTATCTCCCTAGGCATTACGGTTCCCGCAAAAAGGGTCTACTCCCTAATCATTTGTCCACTAAA
The DNA here is from genome assembly GCA_029747015.1 of Carnegiea gigantea. Taxonomy (NCBI): domain Eukaryota; kingdom Viridiplantae; phylum Streptophyta; class Magnoliopsida; order Caryophyllales; family Cactaceae; genus Carnegiea; species Carnegiea gigantea. The sequence continues at coordinate 90,640 of JAKOGI010002380.1, forward strand.
GCACTTATCTTAGCCATTAAAGTCATACTAAACCATTATAGGCTATTGAAAAGAGTCACTGTCACACACAATAAGTTTCACCTTCAAGTGAGTCACGAATCATTTGTCTTTAGTAGTTGTTCAGATAAATAAAATCATGCTTGTCTAGCAAAATAATTGATAACCCTATTAATGGCTTATGGTTCTTTCATTTTCAACATGAAAAACTTCTTAAAACCATAGTGAGTCTACTAACTCACAATTCGAAACTTAAACTAATTGGCTAGCATATAATTTGAATGAAGTTTCATAATTGACACCTTCAGTTTCCCCTTTTCAGTTCGTTTAAATCCTTTTAAACTTAAGGAAAAAGATATAAAAACATTAAGGTCTTAACACATTTTCGAACCCGCCACTGGTTTGCTTTTTAACTTCCTAGACCTATCCACTATTCAGTTCGGTCATTCACTGAGTAGTTCCATGATTTAGGATCTTTTTAGGCTGCAAACATCTTAACAAACTAACAGGCAACTGGTGAATATTTAGAAACATTTGAAAGCATGAAGGCAAGCTTTTAATGACCTTTTTGAAGATTTCTAAGCTCACAAACCAATCACATAGCATCTCTTAAGAATTTCTAGAGGGAAGGGGTTCACAAGTAGTACATGTGTATCACTTCGCAGGAACAGTTTTAGTAGAATCCACTTAATATTCCATAGACTTCGTAGTCCACACGATTGCGATTAATATCAAACCCGAGCTCCCTCCTCACATATCACCGCCACAAATATTTCGAACCACTCATTAGGATCACCTTAGGTCATCCAACCACCAAGCTCAGTTCAATATTGCCATAACTCAATCATTAACTCACGAAACCAACATTCACAAGCATAGCATTCATACCAATCACCAAAAATAGTATTTAAGCATATCCAAATTGATCTAGCAATAACATTTAAGCATAATTCGGCTTACTCTACAAATTCTTCAAATCACCCGCTTAGCAATATATAGGCATAGCGTCCACATGCAACCTCCAAAATAGAATTTAGGCATAATAGAACTAATGTAGCGGCAACATTAATACACAATTCTGCTTGTTCCATAATTCTCCAAACTGACCGGTTAGTAACGTCACGCATCAACTCAACATGCAAGAGTCTTGAATCAGCATCATCAGCATCATATTTATCCAATTTCAGTTCTAATTCCTCCAATTACTGACAACTAACTCAAATTCAAGCATGAACTAACTACAATTAGAAAAATCTATTGAGATTACTAAGAATTAGGAGGAAGAGAAACCCCACCTCGATTCCAAGCTAGAGGGCTCGACTAACGGCTATTGGGCTCGATTTTAGGTGCTTAAAAACATAGATTTCGACTCCTTGCTGCAACTAGGCCCAAACCTATGCAAATCTGACCCCAAATTTGACCAGACTTTCACTCACTGATTTGAAGTTGTGGTGGATATTTGGTGTTGCAGATCACTCCTAATTTATAGAGGTAATTAAGTAGCTAAAAAAAAGGTTGCATGGCTAAGTTCAGGCACACATTCATGTCTTCGAATCGCTGCCCAAATCAACCAAAAACATGGTGGTCTCCTTCGAATTTTTCACAGCAAAGGTTTGTTAGGTTTTGGGGGAGGTTGAATGAGGGGCAATGCAAGCTAGGTTGAGGAGAAATCAAGGGAGTTTGGTGTTTTGTGGTCGTGTGTATGGAGATGAAGGAGATGAAGAAGATGAGGAAGAGCGAGAGAGGGGTGGGGGCTCACCTGTCGCGTGCCAAAGGAGGAACAAGAGGCTAGACTTAAGTCTAGCGTCGCTTTGACGAAAATACCCCTCCTCTTCCCTCTTTTTTTTTTTTTTTTTTTTTTTTTTGTTTCAAGCTTGCTTAATAATGAACACCACTAGTCTAATTTCACACTTCATATTCTAAACCCGAATCGACAATACGATCTTTTTGTCGATTACTCGCTCCCGATTATAACAAGGTTCGATCTAACAACTAACAAAACCAAATGTAAGGTTGACCAACTAGTCATATTCGAGATGCCACTTCATTTAGTAATCGATAATAATCCTTATGAGCGCTTATTAAAAATCATCAAAAAATTTTCAAAACTAATAATAATAACAACAACAACAACAACAACAACAACAACAACAACAACAATAGCAACAATAATAATAACAATAGTGACAATAATATTCTTTTTAATAAAATTATCTATCACACAAGCACATCAATAATAATTTAACATATATAGTTAATGAAACATGATTTTATAAAGCGATAAGGTAACATAGTCAGCTTAACATAAAAATAAAGAACTCTGGTATTACACTCTCTACCCCTTGAATGAATTTCATCCTCGAAATTGCTTACTTGGTGGAAATAATGTTGGGTACTTCTGCCGTATTTATTTTTCCTGCTCCAAGGTTGATTCTACTATCTTGTGATGCTTCTAAAGCACTTTAACATGAGGAATACTCCTGTTTCTGAGCTTCTTCTCCATTCTTTCCAGTATTCGTATAGGTTCTTCTACATATGTGGGGTTTTCCTTAATCTGCAAGGGTTCATACTTGATGACGTCATCTGGATAAAAAATGTACTTTTAGAGACTGGATACGTGGAATACTTCATGTATCTCTTGCAGTGAATGCGGTAGGCCTAGTCGGTATGCAATAGGGCTTACTCTTTGTAGAATCTCAAAAGGTCCAATGAATCTTGGGCTCAGTTTCCCCTTTCCGCCAAACCTTATGCTTCCCTTCAGTGGGGAGACCTTCAGGAATACATGGTCCCCAACATTAAATTCTAAAGGGCTTCTCCTGATATCTGCATAACTCTTTTGCCTACTCTGCGCAGCCTATAGCTAAAGGTGAACAAAAAAAACCGAAACAAAAAATCGAATCGAAAAACCGAACCGAAAAACTAGTTAACCAGTTTGATTTTTCCAAAAAATTCAGTTTGGTTAACCTAACCAAAAAATTTTGAGGTTTTGGTTTCGGTTTCGGTTTCGGTTTGGCCATTTGGGATTCGATTAACCGTGCAGTTAACTGAAACCAAAACTTACACTTTTATTTTAAAAAAACTAAATTTTATATTGATCAAGTGTAGATTTCATAACTATTAAAAGTAAGACTAAACATACAATAATGTGTAAATTAATATTTAGTGTCTTAAATAGTTAAATTAATTAAAAAAGGAGTGAAAATTGAAAATTAACAATTTAAGTTAATGCTTAATCGGTAACTGAACCGAGAATTCGGTTAGCCGAGTTTTTTGATTCGGTTACGGTTCACATTTTTGCCCAACCAGAAAATTCGGTTAACCGATTTTCGATAAACCAAAAGTTTCGGTTCGGTTTTCGATTCACAATTTTTACGCACCGACTTTCTGGTTAACTGGCTTTCGGTTAACTGAAATTCCGATTAACCGGTTTTGATCACCCCACCCATAGCCTTTTACGCACAGTTTTGATCACCTCGGTCGTTTGGTTGATTAATTGCACCTTAGAGAATTCTCTTTCTCCTACTTCTTCCTAACAAATAGGAGTTCTATAGTGTTGACCATATAGTGCTTCAAAATGGGCTATGTTAATACTTGCATGGTAGCTATTATTGTATGTGAACTCAACCAGAGGTAAGTTGTGATCCCAAGTTCCTGCGTACTCCAATGCATAGGCTTTTAACATATCATCTAGAGTTTGAATAGTCCTTTTAAACTGCCCATCTGACTGAGGGTGGAAGGCTATACTCAGGCATAGTTCGGTTCCCATTGCTTTTTGGAATCCATGCCAGAGCCTGGATATAAACCTACTGTCTCGATCTGAAACTATGCTGAGGGGTACTCCATGCAATCTAACTATTTGCTTGATGTATAAATCTGCTATTTGCTCAGAGGTGAAGGTGATTTTCATGGGTAGAAAATGTGCAGCCTTGGTCAATCTGTCAACAACCACCCAGACAATATCATACTGCTTAGTGGTTTTTGGTAATCTAGTGGCAAAATCCATAGTGATGTGCTCCCACTTCCATACTGAAATAGGTAAGGGATGAAGCAATTCCCTAGGTTTTTGGTGTTCAATCTTTACTCTCTAATATGTTAGGCAGTGAGGAACATATTTATGATATCTCTTTTCATCCCTATCCACCAGAAATGCATCTCTAGTTCATGGTACATCTTGGTCCAGCATATTAGGGATGCACAATCTATTCTCGTACTAAAGCACATCATTTTGGATTTGAAATTCCTTAATTCTTCCTTCTTCTACTCCCTTCCAGATTTTCAAAATCTCAGGGTCTTTCTTCTAACGCTGCTTGATTTGTTCTATTAGTGGAGAGGTAACCTAAAGTGTTGCTAGGTAGTCTTGATTTCCTGGTAGCACTACTCCTATCTGGAGGGCGTCAAGCTCCCTTAGAAGTCTCTTCTCTTGAGTAAGTAGGCAGGCTATAAAACCAGTGGATTTTTTGCTCAAAGCATCAGGAACCACGTTTGCTTTATGAGCGTCAAGTCCCTTAGAAGTCTCTTCTCTTGAGTAAGTAGGCAGGCTATAAAACCAGTGGATTTTTTGCTCAAAGCATCAGGAACCACGTTTGCTTTATGAGCGTCAAGTCCCTTAGAAGTCTCTTCTCTTGAGTAAGTAGGCAGGCTATAAAACCAGTGGATTTTTTGCTCAAAGCATCAGGAACCACGTTTACTTTATGAGGATGGTATATGATCTCCAAGTCATAATCTTTCAGAAGCTCTAACCATCTTCTCTGTCTCATATTTAACACCTTCTGAGTAAAGATGTATTTTAGGCTCTTATGATCCGTGTATATCTCACACCTTACTCCATAGAGGTAATGTGCCCATATCTTTAATGCAAATATAACTGTGGCCAATTCTAGGCCATGTGTTGGGTAGTTTTCCGCATATGGCTTCAACTGGTGAAAGGCATAGGTAATAACTCTGTCCTTCTGCATTAGAACGCACCCCAATCCTTTCTTGGATGCATCACTATAGGCCACAAATCTCTCATTGCCATTAGGTATTGCTAGTACTGGTGCAAATTCCAGCCGTTTCTTTGGTTCTTGAAACCTGTTTTCACACTCTCTGTCCATTCAAACTTATTACTTTTTCGGAGTAGCTTGGTGATAGGCATGGCTAGCTTAGAGAATCCTTCCATAGATCTTCTGTAATATCCTACTATACCTAGTAAGCTTTGCACTTTAGACATATTCATAGGTCTTGGCCAGTTCACAATTGCCTCTACCTTTGCAGGATCTACTGTAATGCCTTCTTGAGACACCACTTGATCCAAAAAGTGCACTTTCTCAAGCTAAAACATGTAATTCTTTAGCTTAGCATAAAGCTTGTGTTCTTCAAGAGTTTCTAACACCATTAGCAGATGATTTGTGTTTTCCTCCTTGGTTTTAGAATATACCAAGATATCATCGATGAACACCACCATGAATTTATCGAGAAAAGGTTTGAACACCCTGTTCATTAAGTCCATGAAGAATGCTGGGGTATTAGTATAGCCCAAATGGTAGCATTAAGAATTTATAGTGCCCAAATCGGGTTCGAAAGGCAGTTTTTAGTACATATTCCTTCTTAATTTTCAATAGATAATACCCTGATCTCATATCAATCTTAGAGAAAGCTGAAGCGCTTGCTAGTTGGTCAAATAAATCATCAATTCTTTGGACAGGATATTTGTTTTTGATGGTCACCTTTATTTGGCTCTCGGTAATCGATGCACAATATTAAACTCCTATCCTTCTTTTTCACAAAAAGTACTGGACCTCTATAGTGAGGCGCTAGGTTGGATCAACCCTTTGTCTAGTAGTTCTTGAAGTTGAGTCTTCAGTTCAGCAAGTTCAGTTGGTAATGCGGCCGCAACCGCATGGTGGCGTTGTAGCAAATTAAGGTTGATCCCAGAGAGACTAGGTCTATCTATTGGGCTATATCCCCTTGAGATATGCTAAGCAAAATTCTAATTCAAGTGGTTTTGATTAACAACTGCAAATAAACTTTTCTAAATCAAATATGGGAAAGATGCCTAGGAATTTTCGTAGTTATGAAAGGGAATTGAATCAAAATGATAAACATGTGCCTTTCTCTAATTGGTTAATTTCGAAGAATTGCAATCTATATAAAAATTCAGTCTATTCTTTCGAAATCAACTAAGTTTGCCTAAACTAACCAAATGTTGCTCTTTCGAACTAATTTATCTTAATCCAAGTATAATTTTTTTTATTACTTAATAGCCCTCCTAACATATAAATCTCTCTTTTGAGACGAAGTTACGCTAAGTTTATTCAAGCAGTCTAACAACTAAATATCACCTTTTAAATGCTCATTCGATTGTTTCAAGTGTGCAGTAAATTTTGGCCAAAAATCAGCTCACAACATATCAAACACTTGATAAAACGAAATCAAACCAATTATAAAAATAAGCACAATTGAATAAACTAAAACATGATCCAACTACTAAATCCCTAGACAAAAATTAACTACTCGCACATAATCAAAGATTAAACAACTAACTACTCTAAAATGATAAATCTAAAGAGGAAAAGAGAAGAGAAGAGAGAAGAATTGCTCAGCCAAAAATCGCGCTTGAATCGTCATGCAAACCCGGAATGAAATCCTTGCAAAATCTTCACTTCAACTCTATCTCTCTCTCTAATCGAAACTAATCCTAATCCACTTGAAGAGAGGACAGGAGTATAAGATGAGATGATGGGGTGTGCGTGAGGATGAGAGCCCCCCCTTTTTATAGTAAAATTCTTTGGAAGATGAACAATCACGCGTAATAATGGAATAATAGCCGCTAGGAAGTCGAAGAGCTTGCGAAAAAACAAAAAGCCTCGTAGGAAATGAAGAAAACGAGGACCGTGGCATCCACCATGGACTAACTGTGGTGTCCACTGCCTTGGTATTCTTTTGTTCTTCTTTCTTCCAGGGGCGTGGCAACTAAGGGGATATCTGTGGAGAGCCAAAAATACACTCATTTATGGGTCAAATCTGGGGTCAAATGCACAGAAAAGAACCACACCTGAGCGTAAAATGAAAAAAAAAGTATAAATTATAACATAAAGCATATAATGTTTCCTAAAAATATAGTAAAATGACCCTAGAATAATGTACATATTGAGCACTTATCAAACTCCCCATGCTTAAACTGTTACTTGTCCTCAGGCAAACACTAGAGAAAACCAATAAAGGAGACGCATCTAGGACTCAAAACATAACAACCTCCTTTAAGTAGGCAAGCCATAGCATATCATAAGCAAGAATAACAATCAACGGCAACCCCTAGTAGTGCGCAATACATTTCAAAGTTAGAAGGACGAGAAGGTTTTCAAAAACGTACAAGACCACAAGCTCGATATCAAACGCTATCACCCCCAAAAAACTACAAAGCACATCATGCACGCACATGGAATTGATTAGAGCCAAATGGACCAGTAGAACCTCACTTGGGGAAATATGAATCACTCTAGCTCATGTGTTTGAAATATAGCATAGGTTCACTCAGAACTCATTCCAAAGATGCAATTTACCGTATGCTTGCAAAGGCTCTCAAATTCTTCACCACTAAGATGCAATGTGTATAAAACAATCAAGAGGACTTTACTTGGGTTGTAACGTGGGCTAGAAGGGTTAACGGAAAGGAGTGAACAATTGAATTTGGCCAGTGTGGAGCTATTTAGCTAAGTGACAAGGGAGCAACCAACTACCAAGAAACTAATAGGTTCACTAACACTCCAAACCTTAAGATACTCCAATCAATTAAGTAGGAAATCAGTTAACAAAGAAAGAAATTCAAGCTATGTTTGTATCCAATGCCAATCACTTATTCATTCGTTTTTTTTTTTTCTTTTTCCTTCTTCTTCAACATGACTTTTTTCTTTTTTTTTCCTTTTTGTTTTTTTTGTTGTTCGTTTTTTTTGGTTTTGCGAAATGAAACGAAAATTGCAATGATTGAAAGGCATAGGATCACTAACTACCAACTCACAACTGAAAATATATATACACAAACCGAACAAGAGGGAACCAAATCAAATGCTCAATATCATCAATCCCTCAACAAACCAACATACCAAAGCCATCTTAAAAACTCAATTATCCCAAAATCACCTACTACAAAGATAAAGTGATGCTCCATAAATTTGGCTTAAAGGTTTTAAGAATATATGTTTGGCCAAGGGCTAATATGAAGGGATCACAACAAACACGGATATAAGCTCAAAGGGGCTAGCAAAGGGAATAAATATGTAATACAAGGGTAGACTATTTGGCTATGTGGCTAAAATGACGAAAGAAAGAAATGCTTCTATCATATCATCAAATATGCATATACTAATGGGGTTTTGAACAAGAATCTGGGCAATTCTAGAGATACAACATAGAAGAGCCACTCACTTGAAAGAAACATGAGATGAAACATAATAAATTAGTCTAAATATGGCTCAAAATCTCACGGGACATCTACCAAAGTCGCATTAAGCTCATGAAATAAAGGTTATGTACCAACATTAGTGCTAAAGACTCTAGGGGGTAAAAAAGTCCTTTATAAAGACAAGGGTCAAAATAAGAAATATTTACAAAACCTTCACAAATTTTAGCACCAACAGGGATTACACATCATAAGTTACTCAAGCGCATGAAGGCTTTTTTGCCTAGCAAAAACATTGTTGGAGGTCATCTCAAACCAATCCTCACCATCCCTATATGCAAATTTAAAAATCAACTAAATGCAATATGCTAACAAAAAGAAACCTAAAACTATATGCTCTAACAAGAATGCAACCTAACAACCAAAATAGAAAACATAGAAACTATCCTTCCCCCATGCTTAGATAAAGCATTATTAGTGTCCAAATGCTTACAATTCAGAGTTTACCTATTAAGTGAACAATAATGATGTGATTAGTGACCAAATGGCATAATGTTACCAACAACGTAGACAAATTTTTTTCTTTTTTCCCTTTATTGCTTAAAGTTTAACATGGTGACATATTTATCTTTTAAAAATATAGAAAGGCGTTATGGATATGGTCGTTGGCAAAGGGATGGTTTCACGACCAAGCTAAGTAACAATTAATAGTGAAATAAACAAAGTAAGACAGAACATATGCAACTAATAAGAAAGTACCTAAGAAAATAAAAATATGACCTAATCTCATGCCGTCTTCCCCGGTAACAGCGTCAAAAACTTATTAGGATAAATTTGAGTGTAAAATGAAGTGCCACAAGTATACGACTGTCATCGTAGTACTTGAATGTTGTCTCCATAGGGACGATGGTGAGATTGAGGTTGTTAGCTAAAATTAAACGAGCATAGTATACTAAGCTAACAAGAATCAAACAAATAATGACTAGAACGAGTAACTCAAGTCCCAATTAATCTATCGCTTGACCATAATATCTATGATTATCAACTAAAACAAACTAACAAATGATAACATTCGCTAAGCTAGCCTAGCTTAAATGAACTCATTGCCAAATCCCAAAATGGAAGCAAACCTTAAATAAACCCAATAAACATGAACAGAGGTATGGGGAGAGGAATTCAGAATAAAGTAGGGGTGCAAACAACTCAATCTAACTCCCACAAAAAATCAATCAATGTTCGAACCTGTTCTCCCAAATTCGAAAGCATAGCATCAGAGTAACAGAGCAATAAGCAACAAAAACCCAAATCAACTCATCATTAATAAATAAAAACTAAGCACCAGAAAACCAAATAAAATCTCAGAACGTAATCAACGAAAATTAACTTACATCAACCAACAAAATTAACTCAACAAAATCACCTTAACAACACACCCCAGCTAAACATAATTAATTCATAAGCACCAGGGGAACATCAGAACAACCATCAACAAAAATCTAACTTAATTCGAATAAAGCAACCTCCAAACAGAGCATAAGCAGAATCAACTCCAAGGGGGCGGGAATTTCAGGATTTTTATCCACATTTAGCTCAAAGAATTACAAGTGATTAAGCAGAGAAATCAAACCAAATTCGTGACCACGAACAGGATGTAGTCGAGCCCCTGGTTTCAAACAAACAAAAAACAGAACAAAAACAGAGCCTCAAACAGTACGTTAACTGTCCTTATAATCGAGTCTAACTCTAAAAATTTCACACAAGCCTTACGAAAATAACTCAGAATTGACAAAATCTAGCCTAAATTACATGAATTCGAAGCTAAAGCATAGGTTTGAAAATGAAATAGCTGAAACAAAAATAAACCCTAAGTCACTAATTACTAAAATTACAACCAAAATACCTTCAAATTAAACCCAAAACATGAAACTTAAACCTAGAATAAAAACCTAGATTATTGCCTAAATGTGCCACGGCCTCCTTTTATACTCGAACTTGACCGGTTCTTAGCCATCAATCTCTCCCAAACGTAGATGGTGGAGATGGATTGAGATAGTAGTGGTGCACTGGCAGTTTGTTGGAGTGGCTGGAAATGTGGGATTCGGATGAGAGAGAAGGAGTTAGCGAGAGAGAGAGAGAGAGATGGGGTTGAGATGATAGAGAGGCGTAAGGGTGAAGATAAAATGATGAGGATGGGGGGTTTCGGGGTCTAGGTTTCGGAGCAGAGGAGAGAGAAAGTGAAATGGGGGGGTAAATGTTAGAGTCATGTGACCTGCATGTAAGGGGGTGAAAATGGGTTGAATTATTTAGGTTTTATTTTATTTTTTTCTTTATGTTGATGGATGAAATAGGTTGGGCTGGAATCAACTTGGCCCAATTCTTCATTTTCGGCATTCTTTTCATCTTTTTCTCGAATTTTTTCCATAATTATTCAATACCGACAAAATAAAATAAAATCAAATAAAAACCTAAAAATAACGATCATAACGAGCATAAATCAGATATGAAAGTGTCATAACAATGACACATTTTTGGCACGAACAAATACCCCCACACCAAGATTTTGCTCGTCCTCGAGTAAAACAATTAAACCACCTAAAATGAAATAGAAAATAAGAAAAGGAAAATCCTAACTTACTGTCGTAGGAATCGCGATTGCATTTAGCGTATGCAATAAGCCCTTTAAACCTCTCGATCACCCAAGTGGACGAGTGAGGTCTCGTAAGGGCTTTCAAGTGAAATACCCACAAAAAGTCTAAAAAGAAAATAAAAACAGAAAATTGAAAATCTTTTTGGTTTTTTTCTCAAAACTAATATGTACAGAATTGGGGAAAGATATGTATACGTTCTAATAAACTAAATCACTCATGGAATCAAGATATCAACCTGTATATAAACAGAATGTACTTCAAAGCCCTTTACCACATAGATGACATCAGAGTACTAATTTTTCACCCTATTGTACATAAAGATTTTGAATCCATTTCAGTACTTGTGTGCAAGCATATCATCATCCCAAGACTTAGATTTACCAGAATTAGACTCAATCCCACTTGACTGATACAACTGCATTATTGACATATTAATATTGGAAGTAAGCTTTTCTAGTAGCAATATTGCCTCAAAGGGTCACACTCAGTAGCACGTGCCTTAAAGGGTAATGCCCAATAGCGCATGCCTCAAAGGGATACCTATCATTCCAAATTTTATTTCATCTCTTTCTTTTTCTCTTCTTTATTCATAATTAATTTTCTTTCCTCTTTTTTGTAAGTGGAAAAAACCAGAGTAATCATGTCACAAGCAAGTTGGAGAATCATTTATGGAAGCCTAAGAACTGAAGATCATGATGAAGGGATAAACAATGATTTGATTACACATCTATTATGAACAATTAGAGGTAGAATTAGTTATTAGAATGATACACGAAGGCTGGAGACCTTTCACACACATCCTACTTACATACAAGCTAATAACCAAAGCACAAGAGGACTTAAGCCAATCAGAAATAGTACAAATGTCCCTGAAAACAAAAAATCTTCAAAATTTTACAAGAATGGGCACCTCACCCCTACACCAAAACTTCACAATATCCTCATTGTGGGAACTAAGATGCTAAAAAGCAATCACATCAGCTATACAACTGTAAAACCACATGAAACCACAAATATATACAAACTAGGACACGATAAAAATCAAAACAAAACTAAAAACAAACACAAAATCACCAAAATCAAAATCTCAAAAGAAAAGCAAAAACAAAATGAACTCTAAAACAAACCAAACCACTAAATGGCCAAAATAAACACCAAACCAAAACAAAATAAAACCCAAACACAAAAAGCAAAAAGCAAAATAACTAAATAAAGAAAAATAAAAATCAAAACCTAACAAAAGAAAACAAAACCAATCAAGACCAAAACAAACATAATTACCCAAAATAAAAAACAAAACTAGACCAAGGACTTACTAAACACCAATCTAAATCAAAAGAAACGTAAACAAAACAAAATACAAAAAAAAAAAAAAGCTAAATACAAAGCAAAAACCAAAACACTAAAACACCAAAAAGAAAACAAAAAGAAACTATTAAACAAAAACAAAACCAAAGAAAACCAAAACTCACCAAACTAAAGAAAGAAGACACCAAACCAAAGGAACAAAACACAAATTCAAGGAAACCAAGCAATGAAAGCAGAACATACACAAGGACAATACTAAATATTCACAACTATTAAGTATTCACAAAATAATAACAAAGTCACAGGTGATCATAGCACACACGGCTCGACAAATCCCAAATTACTCTTCAAGATTGATCACCCATACAATCACAGTCCTAAATATCCATAACTAAGTACGAAATGAAAGAAAAAGAGAAGAAAAGGAGAAGAGGGGAAAGTGGAATGATCATACTAGGTCAAGTGCAAAAGTATACCTAAGCTATACCTCTGGAAATCCACTTAGCTAGAGGTCTTTGGAGCATCAGCCACTCCATATTAAGCTGAAAAATGCTACTTAAATCAAAACTCGTTAAAGCATATAGTAGCTTATCAAACAAAGAAGCCCAACTCTCAATCACATAGAAACAGTGAAAAGCAGTGAGTTAGAGCCAAAAAGAGTACATCCACCTAGCCAATAAGTGCAAGTAAGGGCCCACTGCAACTTTATCAAATAGTTGAGCCGAATCATAAAGGAAATAAACATACTCAAAACGAGCCAGTATTGAGTTCATTGGTCTAGAAACTATATCATCATGAGCGAACAATCCAGGCAAAAGAGTGGGTGCAAAGTTCACAAGTCTGTTAAGTCCAATATGCATATGAGTCTGGTATAAAGCAAAATTCTTAGTGGCAATGATCTTAGACTCAATAAATTCAGACTTGTAATATTAAAAAAGGAAGTCAGTTTAGATGGAATCAAAAGAGAAGGACTCATAATCAGCACAAAAACCATCATCAAAAGTTCCATGGATATCAAACTCATAAGAAAAATATTCATATTCTCCATACAGAAGATTATCATCTAATTTAAATAGAAGGTTAGAAATAATGAGATCAAAAAAGAATGATTCATATCTAACATGAAACCCCACATCAAGACCTTCAGTAACACCAAACCCACATAAAAAAGATCTATGTTCTGCATTAAGAATATCATCATCAAAGTCCAAAATAGTGGGTTCAGTTACCTCATTGCATAACTCCTATGAAATATCTTCCTGTGACTCATCTAAATCATGTGGCTCAACTTTGGGTTTGACACTTGTATCTAACTTGCTAACAGTATAAGATTGTTCACCCACCTCAAACTCACAAAAGTCGTGTAGAGTGGTCGGTGGGTTAGCATAAACTAGGACATCATCAATAATGCCCTTAAGTGAGCTAGTGCGGGGTGCAAGGTCAAGTGATAGAGATATGGGGAGGTCACTCTCTTGATCTAGGCTAGGCAAATATATGTCTTCATTCAAGTCAGGCCTAGCAGAATAAGAGGGTTTGAAATCATTAGAGAGACTAATGTTAGGTTTAGGAGATCCTAAACTAGAATCAAGCTCACTATAAGGCTCCCTACTTTGGTTAAAACATTGAGAACATATAGCAATTCTCACTTTCATGGTTTCTATCATTTGATCAGTCATTTCATTAATCTTCTTTTCAAAACTTGCACATGTAGCATCAACGTAAGCACGAAAAGGACAAGTATGAGCATCATAATCAGAAGATTTACAATAATCGCATAAAACAGGAAGCACACAAGAATAAGATGAGCCATATGAAATTCATAATGTGGTCTAGAAGGTAAGGATTAGCATGGGTATCTAAAAGTCTCGTTAGCTTGTTCAAACGCATAGGTTTCCCAAGCTAGTTTTTCAAAGAAATCCCAAACTTCATCTTGAGTTTTAGATAATAATTCTATTAAACCTCCAGGACTAATTGATTCAACATAACACCTCGACTCAATATGTAGACCTACAACAATGACCTCACAAATTTTTCATTTTTCAAAACTATAATTCAGTTGAGCACGATAATTATTAAGCCTTGAAAGATAACTCCAAAAAGGTTCATGCTCATATTGGGGGAAATGAAAAACTGGCATTTTTTTAAAAGCTTTTAAAGTTTTTAAATTTTTAGTGGTTTTCAAGTTTTCTAATTTTTTTGGATTTTAGGCCTTTCTAATTTTTTTGGATTTTTGGATTGTTTCATAACCGAGCTACGTAACAATTAATAATGAAATAAACAAAATAAGGCAGAATATATGTAACAAATAAGAAAGTAGCCAAGAAAATAAAAATATGACCTAATCTCATGTCGTCTTCCCGGCAACAGCGCCAAAAATGTTATTGATCAGTTAAATTAATATTTACTTATTTTAGTTTTGGTTCATAATCAATGCTTTTGTGTATAGTGATCATTAGAGATGTTATACGTGACCAGTTGGCATAAGAATGGTGATTAGTTTATCTAATGTTTAATTTTTTGTCAGCATTGCTTCACATTCAAATCCTTTTATGGGTGGTGATCAATACTGATCCTATAAGTGATCAACAAGTATAGGATGATTTTATAATTAACTTACTGTTTAGTTTTCTCTTTATCAATTTACAATTTGGTGATTGTTTAGTAAGTGACCAATAGTCATGTGCTTAGTGATCAACTAACATATCAATTTTTTTTTTTTTTAAGAATGTAGAAAGATGTTGATAAGATAGCTTCTGCTACAAACCAATCGACATTAGCTTATTGAAATTTTATCACCGTTATGGATTCCATATGCAACAACTACAAGGAGAATGAAGATCTTCGTAAGATATGAGACGAATCAAGGGCAATGTTCACTTTGTTCTACAACGCTCCTCCTGCACATAATGAATCCCATAAAGAGGGTAGACTGCAAGGAGTGCCTGTAATCAACGAAGCTTAGGATTTGAAAACTTGTTATGAAGGAGGCTATTGTAAAGCTTCACAGTGCTCATATGGAGTTTGCAAAGGTTCAACCGAAGTAGCAACCAAACAAAGACAACAGTGGGCCTTCATTTAGCCCCACACTTAGACTTGGTCAACTAGAGAGTGAAGCTGCAATACCGGCAACCACTTCCATGGTGGATGCAAGCATCGGTGTGGATAGGAAGGAGCATAATGGGGATGTACTGATGGATTAGGGGAAGTAGGAATTGAAGAAGGATGATAGCATTCCTTTATTCAGTCTAGGGTTAGGATTGAGTCAACCGAACAGTCAAAGTCCTATTCCTACAAGCACATTCGCGCTTGACTGAAATACTGTCGGGGAAAAGGATAATGATAACGACGATGATGATGATGGCACTTCATTAAGATTCCCTTTGAGGAACAATTCTGAGGAGAACCGTGACTTAAGCATTAAGAAATCGCCTGAAAACAATTCCAAAGTAGGGGAGAAGCCTACTCTTGGAAAGGATGACGACGTGGAGACCAACATTAAGATTAAAAAATCTATTATAAGTAAAGAGTGGCTTAAAAGCACAATCTCTTCATGCTGCCACACATCCACCACAGTAGAGCCAGCAAGCATCGTCATTAAAGGCTCAGCGGAAGCAACCCCAGGGCAGAAAAACTGAGAGCACTCCGCTAGCCAAAGATGAAGGTGCCAACAAGCCAAACCTACTGTGCATGATACAGGTGTCAAACAAATAGCTAACATTGCCAATGCAAACCAGCTAATCAAACAGCAGAAGCAGGCAGCAGAAGCACAGAGGCCCGAAAAACAGAGTGGTGTGGAAAAACCAAAGTTTTCTAATAAGGATAAGCACACTGTGTAGAGCAGTAGTGGCCAAAAAGGATGAGTGCACCGGCTGCTAAACATGTATTTGAGTAGAAGAAAGAAAGTGCCAACACTGAGGGTAAGCACAAACTAACTGATGGCAGCAACACCAAAGTGCCACCAAAGGTAAAGCCTAAACATTAAGCAAAGAAAGAGGTTCAGGCTGAAAGAGATGATCAAAAGGTTGTGGCTGCTAACATAACTCTTGCAAAGGTGGAGGAAGTAGGGCCATTAGCTAGGATGAGGAAGCGACAACCTGAAAATCTCCTCTTGATTCACTACTTGCCGTATGTTTTCCGGCTCAAAAGTTATATAAAGAACTATTTGAAGATGTGCTGCTCATCTATGAATATGTTTTCGACAATGCTAAAGATGTAGATGACAGGTAATATCTCTAATCAATCCTTACATGATAAGTGATGCATTTGGAAAATCAGTGTACTAGGTGGTTAATGATGAAAAGGTATAAGTTTGGGGACAAATAGTTATGCGACTGGTGATCAGTATGTCATTACTTGTGCAAATGTTTATTTCTTCACTCATCCCTTATAATTTAGTCTTTAGATGATGAGTGATCAATAGGTATGTAATTGTGATATGGTCAGTGATCAATAAGTGTGTGGTTGGTGATCGATACATATGTGTTTAGTGATGAATTGTTGTGTTATGTGGGAATAATGTGTTATTACTTTGTGTAAATATTTGCTTCTCTCATGGATTATAATTTAGTGGTTGGATGATGAGTGAGGCATTTGTAAGTTAGTGTATTGTCTGGTTAGTGGTCAATAGGTATTTGATTGGTGATCGATGGTTATGTAGTTAGTAGATCAATAAATTTATAAATGGTGATCAATGGTTATGTGGTTGGTGATCAATAATTTTCTGATTGGTCATCAGTGATTATATGTTTGGTGATCAATAATTTTGTGATTGCTGATCAATTTGTGATCACTTACGTAAATGTTTACTTCTTCAATCATGGCTTGTAATTCAGTGCTTGGATGATAGATTATGCATTGGCGAGTCAGTGTATTATCCAGTTAGTGATCAACCTTTTTATGAGTGGTGATCAATGGTTATGTTGTTAGTGATCAATAGTTGTGTGATCTGTGATTAGTGTGTGATTACTGCCTAAATGTTATGTTTTTATATTCCTGATAAATGTGTGACAATTTTTTCATTTTCTAGTGAACCTTCGTTCGAAAGTTGCGATGGGGAGGCAACTAGGTTTGTCATCGTACTCTGAAGCGAGGACAGGAAGTAAAGATGAATGTAATTAACACATAGGCTTCCATACACAATGTTTTGGAGAGAAAAAGAGATCTTGCTACTCCAAGCAGACTATTCCTAACATGTGATCAAAGTATAAGTCCATCATAGTCAATTTAGTGGTTAACAATGAATGAATTAGGGATCATCAATAAAACATTGAGTCATCTAAATATGTACTTTAATAAATTTTTCTCACCAAGCATGGTCTATCTTTAGCAATAAATTTCATTGCATACATATTTGTTATTTTTTCGATGCAGTAATTCTTAGGGTCATTTTGGCTACAGTTTTAGGAGAATTACATGTTTGTTATCAATTATACTCCTATTCTCGATTTATGCTTTGGTATGGTTGTTTGATGTGTTTTGTAGGAATTTAGGCATTTTTACTTAGCATTTGACCCTCATTTAGATGTATTTTGACTCACAATAGGAATTTAGGCCTTTTTTACCCAGCATTTGACCCTTATTTAAATGTATTTTGACTCATCGTGAATGCTCCTAAGTTATCATGCCCATTGAGCAAGAGAAGAACAGAAGAATGACAAGCCAGTGGGCACCATGATCAACCTATGGTGGATGCCACGGACCGAAGTGAGCATGTAACAGCAAGCCTGTTCATTTTCCCTTATCATGTGGCTGAGATCAATCAAGTTTTTCTATAAATAGGACGTCCCTCAGTAGTAGAATGCACACACCATCATCCCATCTTATACTCCTTTTCTTTCTTCAAGTAGATTAATTTAGATTAGATTAGAGGGAGAGAGAAAGAGAGATAGAGTTGAAGTGAAGACTTGTAAGGATTCCATCCCGGGTTTACACGACAGTTCAAGCGCGATTTTGGCTAAGCAAATTCTTTTCTCTTCTCTTCTCTTTCCCCTTTAGATTCATCATTTTAGAGTAGTTACTTGTTTAATCTTTGATCATGTGTGAGTCGCTAATTTTTGTCTAAGAATTTAGTACTTTTTGGAATTGTTATTGGATCATATTTTAATCTATTCAATTGTGCTTATTTTCATGATTGATTTGATTTCGTTCTATCAAGTGCTTGATATGTAAGTTGATTTTTGGCCGAGATTTACTTGCACACTTGAAACAATCAAGTGAACATTCGAAAGACGACATTTGGTTGTTGGACTGCTTGAATAGACTTAGAATAACTTCTTTTCGAAAGAGAGATTTATATATTAGGAGGGCTAGTAAGTAATCGAAGACTTTGAACTTGAATTAGGTCAAATAAGTTTGAAAGAACGACGTTTACTTGGTTTAGACAAATTTGATTGATTTCGAAAGAATGGACTAAATTTCTATGTAGATTGCAATTTCTCGAAGTTAACCAATTAGAGAAAGGCACATATTTATCATTTTGATTCAATTCCCTTTCATAACTATATGAATTTCTAGATATTTTTCCTTAATTGATTTAGAATTAGTATATTAGAAATTGTTAATTCGAAACCATTTAAATTTGGATTCGCTTAGTATATCTTGAGGGGATATAGCTTAGTAGTTTCACTTAGTCTCTGTGGGATCTGCCCTGATTGCTACAACGCCACCGTGCGCTTGTGGCCGTATCACGTTTTTGGCACCATTGCCCAGGACTAGCATCACATATTGGATTTTTTCTAATAGGTTTGACTAGGCACTTGCTTTTTCTTTGAAAAAAATCTAATCAAAAAAAATCAAAAAAAAAGGAGGTTGAAAATTAAATTTGAACCTGAATTATTTTGGAGGTATTTTAAGCGACTAAGTATTTTTCTTACTCAATATGGTTATTCTATTGGTAAATGAAAAAATTTGGATATTGCTGATAAGGGTGTGAATAATAAAACCCGTACTCTTTTAGGGTATTGGGATTTTCATGGTAGAAATGTTGATGATTCATGGTATTTGCTTGAGTGGATTGCTTGGGATTTATTTAAATTTGATAAGGCTACTATTATTTGTAAATATTCATTTCTTACCCTTATGCATTCTATTTAAATCTTATTATGCCTCTTTTTTGTGTGATTTGTGTAATTCTCCCAACCATGCTACTAATTTATGTCCTTATTATGCATGCTATACTCAATCTTATTTTGCATCACCCATAGACAATACTGAAATTGTCCTGACCTTAAATGACTCATCCTTTCCTTTAACTTAGTGCACGGGGCTCGAGGAGGGTGATCCTTTTAGGTTTGATGCTAGGTTTGATTTTGCTTATGCATGTTTTGAGTCAGAAGATGTTTTTAATAAGGTGCATAATCTAGCTGAGACTCCTTTGGAAGGGTCACGTGATGTTTCTATGCGTAAGGAGTCTCCTAACCTTGGTTTTGATAATATTGTTATCTCCAATCCCCTTGATCATTCTCATGTTTTTCCCTATGTGTTCATTACCCTCTATTTCCCCCAAGTATTATATCGATGTGCCCAATGATAATCCTATGATTTGTGATGCTAATATTGATTTGGGCTATGAGGATAACGAGTTTAATGTGCTTGGTGGGAATGTTGATGATTATGTGTCCTTAGATTATTTTAGAGGGTGTGATCCCTCTATTGATACTTATTATGTATGCCTAGAGCGCTTGCCTAGGAAAATCACATGTACTACATGCTTTAATCCTTTCTACAATTTTTCTAAGGCTATTGATTAGGTTAAGAGGATATTAGTTGTGTTTGGTGTGATTGTTGTTATTTCCTCTTACTTTTTATTTTCTGACTTGTACCCCCAGGAGTTTGATAAACTCCTGCGTGCCTTGGCGATGTCTAATTTAATGTGCCGAGTCTCGACGCCATGATAAAGTGGCTAATGCTCTATGTGCCCCGCTTATTACGAGGTCGGATAGCTTAGGTGCACTCTGCACCTAACCTAGTGAGATTGTTTTCTTTTGTTCCCCTTCTCTTACTTTCTTTAGTTTAAATAATACTGCATTATCTAAGCATGGGGGAAGGGTAGTTTCTATACTTTTCACTTTGGTTGTTAGCTTGTATGCATGCTAGATCATATAGTTTTAGGTTTCTTTTTATTAGCATTTTTGCATTTAGTTGATTTTTAGTTTTGCATATTAGATTTGCATGTAGGGATGGTGTGGATTGGCTTGGGATAACCTCCAATGATATTTTTGTTAGGCATGATAGCTTTCATGAGTTTGAGTAGTTTTTTATGTGTGATCCCTTTTGATGCCAAAATTTGTGAAGATTATGCAAATATTTTTTGTCTTGACCCTTGCCTTGTTTGAGAACTTTATTATCCCTAGGATCCTTGGCATTAATGTTTGGACATGCAGTCATTTTATGAGCTTAATGCGACTTTGGTAGATATCCTGTGAGATTTTGAGCCTTATTTGGACTAATTCATTATATTTAGTCTCATGTTTCTTTCATGTGTGTGACTCTTCCATATTGCATCTCTAGAACTTACCTAGATTTTTGTTCAAAACCACATTAGCATGTGCATATTTGATGATATGATAGAGGCATTTCTTTCTTTGGTCATTTTAGCAAGATAGCCAAATAGTCTACCATTACATTACATGTTTATTCTCCTTTGCTAGCCTCTTTGAGCTTATATCCATCTTTATTGTGATCACTTTATATTAGCGCTTAGCCAAACACATATTCCTACCTTTAAGTTAAGTCTGTGGAGAATCACTTCATCTATGTAGTGGGTGATTTTGGTGATAATTGAGTTTAAGGTGGCTTTGGCATGTTGGTTTGGGTAGGGATTGATAACATTGAGCATTTAGTTGTGGTTCCCTCTTGTTTGGATTGTGTACATAAAAATTCAATTGTGCGTTGATAGTTAGTGATCCTATGCCTTTCAATAATGCAATTTTCCTTTCATTTCCCCCAAAAAAAAAAAAAACAAAAAAAGTAGAAGAAGAAAAAGTATAAGAAGGAAAAAAATCATGTTGCAAAAAAAAAAAAAGAGAGAAAACAAAAGAAAATTGTTGAAAGAAAAAAAAGCGAAAAAAACCTAAGTGTTTGGCATGGGATACGTACATAGCTTGTATTCCTTCTTTGTCAACCCATTTTCTATGGAATTGATTGGGATATATTGATTGTATTTTAGAGTTTTGAGTGTTGGTGAACTTATTAGTTTCTTGGTGGTTCGTTGCTCCATAGTCACCTGGTTAAGTAGCTCCACATTGCCCAAATTCAATTGTCCACTCATTTCCCTTAACCCTTCTGGCTCACATTACAACCCACATAAAGTTCTCTTGATTGTCTTGTACACATTGCATTTTAGTGGTGGAGAATTTGAGAATTTTGTCAAGCCTATGATAGATTGCATTTTCAGAATGAGTCTTAAGTGAACGTGTGATATATTTCAAACACATGCGCGAAAGTGTTCTATATTTCCCAAAAGTGAGGTTCTACCATTCCATTTGGCTCTACTTAATCTCATGTGCTTGCATAACATGCTTTGTGGTTCTTTGAGGGTGATCAAGTTTGATATTGAGCTTGAGGTCTTATACTTTTTCAAAAACCTTCTTTTCCTTCTAATTTTGAAATGTTTTGTGCACTACTTGGGGATGCCGTTGATTGTTATTCTTGCTTGTGACATGCTATGGTTTGCGTATTTTAAAGAGGTTGTTCCGTTGCATCTTCCCTAGTTGGTTTTCTATAGTGTTTGCTCGAGGACAAGCAACATTTTAAGCATGGAGAAGTTTGATAAGTGCTCAATATGTATATCATTTTAGGGTCATTTTTTTATAGTTTTGGGAGAATTATGTGCTTAATGTTATCATTTATAGTGATATTCTCCTTTTATGCTTGGATATGGTTGTTTGATGTGTTTTGTGAGAATTTAGGCCTTTTAACCCAGTATTTGACCCTCATTTAGATGTATTTTGACTCACCACAGATGCCCCTAAGTTGCCGTGCCCATGAGCAAGAGAAGAACAGAAAAGCAATGAGCCAGTGGGTACCACGATTAGCCCGTGGTGGATGCCACGGACTGTGGTGAGCATGTAAGAGTGAGCCTATTCGTTTTCCTTCATCATGTGATTGAGATCAATCGAATTTTTCTATAAAGCGTCCCTTAGTAGCAGAATACACACACCATCATCCCATCTTATACTCCTTTCCTCTCTTCAAGTAGATAAGTTTGGATTAGATTAGAGGGAGAGAGAGAGATAGAGTTGAAGTGAAGACTTGCAAGGATTCCATCTTGGGTTTGCATGACGGTTCAAGTGTGATTTTGGCTGAGTAAGTTCTTTTCTCTTGTCTTCTCTTTCCTTTTTAGATTTATCATTTTAGAGTAGTTAGTTGTTTACTCTTTGATCATGTGTGAGTAGTTAATTTTTTTCTAAGAATTTAGTAGTTTTTAGAATTGTTATTAGATCATGTTTTAATCTATTCAATTGTGCTTATTTCCATGATTGGTTTGATTTCGTCCTATCAAGTGCTTGATATGTTGTGAGTTGATTTTTAGAGAAAATTTACTTGCACACTTGAAACAATCGAGTGAACATTCAAAAGACAGCATTTGGTTGCTTGATTGCTTGAATAAACTTAGCATAATTTCGTCTCAAAAGAGATATTCATATGTTAGGACCGCTAGTAAGTAATCGAAGGCTTTGAACTTGAATTGAGTCAAATTAGTTTGAAAGAATGATGTTTGCTTAGTTTAGGCAAATTTGATTGATTTCGAAAGAATAGATTAAATTTCTATATATATTGCAATTCCTCAAAATTAACCAATTAGAGAAAGGTACATGCTTATCATTTTGATTCAATTCCCTTCCATGACTATATGAATTCCTAGACATTTTTTCTCAATTCATTTAGAAATAGTGTATTAGAAATTGTTAATTCGAAACCATTTAAATTTAGATTCGCTTAGCATATCCTGAGGGGATATAGCCTAGTAGTTTCACATAGTCTCTGTGGGATCGAGTTTGATCGCTACAACGCCACCGTGCGCTTGTCGCCGTATGAACGATCACTGACATAATAGCAACTAATCACTACTAAACACCTCATCCTAGCATAGATCAATAGTTATTGTTTCAGTGATCGTTAGTATTACCCTGGTAATCAACATACCTTTAGAGAAACCTTTGAAAATTCATTCAGAATATGCTAATCATCAAGGCAATGCTAACAATCACTAACACAGCAGCTACTGACCACTACTGATCACCTCATCCCACTTATCCTCCACAAGACCGTATCCCACCAGGGTAGTCCCCATGTATATATATATATATATATATATATATATATATATATATATATATTATATATATATATATATATACACACACACACACACCACACACCACACATACACACACGTATATACGTGCATACATACATATATACAGACATATTATATTATTATATATATATATATATATATATCTAATATATAATATATATATATATATATATATATGTACACATATATACACATACATATATACATACGTGTGTGTGTGTGTGTACATATATGTATTTGTAAATATTTACATATATATATATGTATTTGCATACATGCAAATATATATACATATATTTATATATATATACATGTATGTGCACATATATATATATAT